>OX456524.1:37316437-37346437 GCA_949748255.1 Eustalomyia histrio
AAAACGTTTGCTAAGAAAGTATTTCGATAATTCCAGCACAACTATTTTATTTATAATTTTTTTATTGCGAAGTGTAGGACTCACTTTTTTAAATGTTTCCTAACATCTTCAGTATTTACAATCGGATATTAAAATATGATATATTGATGCTGGAGTTATTAAAATACTTCCTTATCAAAAGTTTTATGTTTTTTTTGTGGTTTTATGGTTTTTGTGGTAGGAACTGAGATTTAGGGGGTAAGTTCTAGAACGGAGCACATGAGGTTAATGGACCTTATTGCAAATATCGGGAAAAATAAATCGACATACCTTGTTTTAAGATCGGCAAAAAAAATAATTTTTTTGAATGGTCTTTGCTAAAATTCACTGCACTCACCAATGGCAACTGAAAATTTTGCTATTCTTACGGGAAATTTTGGTAATTTGAGCCCAACGGTATTTTTGCTAATCTTAGCAACAGATGTCTGCTGACTTGTAGTACAATGAAATTTATAGGAAAAATTAGCTGCCGCTACTAAATTTTAGTAAACTTTTTCTAAACTGGAATTTAAAATCTGTTTGCTAAAATCAGCAAAAAAAAATTTACTAAATATTATTAATATTAGTACAAAATTTCCAAATTATTTTTTTTTTATCTAGCATCAACATTTTTTTTTATCTATATTTATCTTCCTTTATTCGATCATCAATATTATACTATATTATTCCTTAAAATCGAGTTCAAGATCCTTTTTATAAAAAATAATAATAATGATTATTTATTATTTCTTTCCTTCCAATATTTCGTCACCACATTGGGTGACTTCTTCAGGGAAATTATATAATTTTTTCAACAATAAAAACTTATTATTTTTTTATTTTATTTATTGTTTTCAAAAAGTATTTTAGACAAAAAAATAAAGGGCTTAATAATTGTAAATATGTACTTAAAAGAATTTATCACTTTATTTTAATTTGGTAATTTCTTTTTGAGAAATATTTTAGTTAATCTACTTTTAAGGTCAAATTTTAATTGTTTTTAGGGCTGTTTTTTTTTTGGATATATAAAAAACCTTTTTAGTGCTATTTTAAGTAGATGTCCTATTTTTAGACATGAGTCAATATATTCACTTTCGATCCCTTTTTTAATTTTACCAAATCAGTAAAATCATTTCTGAAATTAGCAACGAAAATTTGTAAATATTCTGTAAAAATTCTGTAATTTGTAAAATGTAAATTGCAAAAAGATTTGCAAAATAAAAATTTTTTTACTAAAAATCAGTACTAAAAATCAGTAAAATGCGATTGAAACCCCTTTACAAATTTTTTTACTAACTTTTTTTTGAGTGTGTGGAACGGCGTACTTTATTTCTGGAATTTTTGTCAAATTTTATGCGTTTATTGTGAAATAATAATAGTATTAGCCATCGGTTGCTAAGACCATTTACAATCTTTCTGGCAGCATATGGATAACGCGCCAAAAACTGCTCAGGCCAAGAACGAATAAAACCGAATAAAATTTTTGGATACCCTGTTCTGAAGTAAAGCGTATTCCAGTGACAGCGTTCTTCATCGATCGAAATAAATGGTAGTCGGACGGAATGGATTTTAGTCAGTCTTGCAACATGTCACACTTGCAACATGTGTCATTGTCATGATAGAATATTACGGCTTCATGTTGAGTCGCATATTCCGGGCGAAAAATCGCCAATGAACGCTTCAAACGATTCAATTGTATTCATTATAGGTCTCCCGTGACAGATCAATACCTTGGTGCTACTGATATTCGCTTTGGCGTTGATTTGGCTGGTTGCTTGGCTCCAACTTCGATTTTTTCTTGTAATAGATCCATTTTTCATCGCCAGTAATGATTCGATGCAAAAATTACTTTTATTTAGTTCGTCCAAGCAGCATTTCAAACATGCAAAATCATCTTTCAACGTCTCTCCGCTTCAACACGTGTGGTACCCAATTTCCTTGCTTTTGGGTGAATCCTGGTGCTTGCAAACGTTTTTAAATTGCTGCTTGAGTGACTTCCAGTTATTTTGCTTGCTCTTCTTGAGTTTTACAACACTCTTCATGGCGTAATGGCTTCAAATCATTATCTTTAATTTTTTACTCTATCTATTCATGATCATCCTACTTTGTACAGAATGACTTAACAGATGATAAAGTTAATGGGATTTTTACTGAAAGTATTTTAGAGCTTTTAACTTTTAAAGCTGTGGTCGTATTTAATTTTGTAAAATTTCAATGACTAAGTGAGAATAAATGACAGAAATGACAAAATGTCATATAAGTAATTAAAGACACAAACCACAAGTTAAAGGTACGCCATCTTTTGTGAATCCCCCATTTTTTTGAGTTATGCACCCAATAATATTAAATTAGTCAATTGAGAAGGTTTTACACAATAAAATAAAAAACTAATTGTAATATAAAATATTATTGACTCCTAGGGGTCACGTTAAAAATTTTGACAAAATATTTCAGTGTTGCCAGCACTTGGTTATCAAAAATGGCTAGTGGGAGTATTGGTCAAATACACCAATACTCCCACTAGCAGACACCTCCCTTTAATAGACAAGCGGCAGCGGCTTTCTAAAATTTTTGTAATACTATTAACTTCCTATAGCGGATCCTCTTTTAATGAAACGCGGTAAAGTGTTTACACTTTTTTGTCATATTGAAAGATTTTTAAAAAAAATTTATAAAAAAAAAATCTTTTCTTTGCCAATAAAAACCGAATCATTCTCAAAATTTGTTAGTTAAATTTTTAAAATTTGTTTCACCAAATATTTATAGAAATATTTTCATAAAAAAAAATATAGTAACGGTAACATTAATTCAATATAGTTTGTTATTTTTAGATTTTCGCATTAACAATTAAATGTATTTGCATATGTATATTCCCTCCTATTAATGGACACATCCCTATAACGAATAAATTTTTACCGGGACAGCGGTAAAAATTTATAGAAAAGGCATGCCAAGTAAAAGAAATCATTTGTGAATGAATCAAGTTTGTTTCTTGAGACTTTTGTTTGCTCGTAAGCAAATACCAAAATTATTTTCACTGAATTTCGATTAAACAAAAAATATCTAAACAAAAAAAATAAATGGCATTAGCCCTAAACTTAGATTTGTACGTGAACGACTTTGACTGCGAATTTTTAAATATATTGCGGCAACCACTTTTGAGTATAAATAAATTGATGCCTACAACATTTAAGTTTTACAAAGTTCAAAACACCATTTTTTCAAAAATATACCGCAAATAAGTAAAACATTTTTTCTTAATTTCAAAGGTGTAAGCAAATTTACGAGCGCCTGTTACGAGAACTTTCTTATGAGTAAATTATCTCCCTAATATTTTGTTGGAATTTATTTTAATTTATTTTTATAAAATATCAAGAAACTTGTTTACAAATATTCTCAAAAGTAAAAGTTGGCTAACATAAAATAACAAATCAGGAGAAATTTATAAGTGCAGAAAACAACAAACATTTTATATCAAAAAAACTAAAAACAAAAATAATAAAACAACATTATATTAAAAATCAAAAAAACATCTAAACTACGGTACGTCTTGTTGAAAATCTTGCCAGCATTAGGATGCACCAACATGCAATACTAAACTATTGGTGCACAAAAATTAAAAAAAATAACATAGACATTTCTTTCAAACTTGTTCAAATGAATCTTATGGATTTGCATTTTTTTTATATATAAACATTTAACAAAAACAAACTTACCATTTCTTTGGCGTCCATTATTAATACTTCTGGTACTGGGTATTACACTCCAACTATGAACAAAAGGCATTAATGCCAATAACAATAAATTATATTGCCAATCCATAGCAAAGATGTTCCAACTTGACTTTTTCTATTCTATATTTTTTCACGATTCTGCTACTGAAGGCAAGAATTATAACGTGATAAATACAAATAAACAAACAAAAATATACCTGATAGTATCAGACGACACAGGTTGATAGTTAATAATTCCAATACCGTTAGCTTAATTGTCATTTAAAGTCTGCTATTTGTTTGTTTGTTTTATTCATTCACCGATTTATTAACGGGTTTTTTATATTTATATTATTAACATATGTTTTAGCTTATTGTTATGTTAAAACAATGAATTTCGTTTCAATATAAATAAAGCATTTATTTGTTTCTCCACAAAAAAAAAAAAACTACCAATTTAATTTGAATATTTTTAAGTTTCACTCATGTTGAATTTTATTGTCACTTTTTGATACACTTTGATGATTCATCATAGCTGTTAGCTACTGACAGTTTGCATCCAAAGAACTAACTAAATTTGATCCACACACTACCAAGTTCAAGGTAATATTAAGCCATGACTAGCATACGTAAGAAGTTTTATACCGGCATGCGATAGTCAAAGTTTCAATAGAAAAATGAGCTAAGAGTAGTTTTGACCAAAACTAAAGAGTTAACATTTACTTAAGAGTAAGTTGGCAAACAACTTACGATATTTGTAAAAAAAACTTACTATATATGGGAAAAAACTATAGAAACTTTTTAAGTAAGCATACACTTGGGGAGTATATAACATATACACACACACACACACACATACATAGACCGCAAAGGAAGGAAAGTTGTTAGTGGTGGTTGCATGAAATTAATATTTTTAAATGAAAATCACCGAATTAATGAAAAAAATAATAGGTTGTATTTATAAATTGCAATTCTTTTTTCAATTAATACATTAGCCTGTATACAATTTCAAATTTTAAAAACTATGAAATCAACAAATCAAGTTTGTTTCTTAAGTCTATTGTTTTATTTTGCAAACAATTCACAGAGAAGGATATTTAATGTACTTCGGATGTAATTTTATTGCACTAATGTATAAAAAATTCAGATATTTAATGTACTTCGGATGTAATTTTATTGCACTAATGTATAAAAAATTCAATTATAATTGATGAAACATGTGAAATTAAAAAGCTTTTTTATCAGAGATGGAAAACCTTTGGTTAAAAACTACTTTAATCGATTGAAATTGCTAAAATGAGGACACACCCACAGAATTAATAAAAAAAAGCGAAATTTCGGAGAAAAATTCACAAATCTCTTTAATTTCAAATATTTACCATATTTCGAAAACTAATAAAAAAAACGTACAATGGACATAATGCATCTCATATGATAAAAAATCATAAAAGTCGCTTTAAAATTTTAATCATCTAAACGAGCTAAAAAAAAACAATTTTAAAACAGATGTAAATACCCCAATACTGCTCCTTAAATTTTTACTAAAGTTGCTA
This sequence comes from Eustalomyia histrio, assembly GCA_949748255.1. NCBI lineage: Eukaryota > Metazoa > Arthropoda > Insecta > Diptera > Anthomyiidae > Eustalomyia > Eustalomyia histrio. The sequence continues at coordinate 37,321,722 of OX456524.1, forward strand.
GATTCTTAGACTGTAGTTATTTTGCAAACTAAGCCTTCTAGAATTGTTCACACCGTTAAAGTCAAATGCAATAAATTAAAACGAAAAGAATCTACCGTGCGAATATGGGTACATACACTCACCAAAAAAGTATGTAATGGCAACTGAAAATTTTGCTGTTATTACGGGAAATTCTGCCCAGATGTATTTTTTGCTAATCCTAGCAACACATGTCTGAAGTGTAGTACAATGAAATTAGTAGAAACATTATTAGCCTCTACAAAATTTTATTAAACTTTTTGTAAAGTGGAATTTAAAGTCTATTTGCTAAAATCAGCAAAAAAATTAGTAAATATTATTAATATAAAATTTTTAATTTATTTTTTTTTTCGAGCATCAAAAATTTTCTATTTTATTTATTTTTTTCAAAATCTTAAACATTGTTAAACCATAAACGCATTAATCATTTTGTTTTAATTTGGTAATTTTCGTTTTGAAAAATATTTTAGTCAATTTTTTTTTTTTTTTACTTTAAAGATCAAATTTTAATTGTTTTTAGAGCTGATATTTAGAACTAAATAAAAAAACTTTTTAGTGATATTCACTTCCGATCCTTTTTTTTTAATCTGAATGTACTCGTATAATTAGGAAAAATCGCTTAAAATCATAAAAATTTAGTAGTTTGACAACAAAAAATTACATAATATCGAACAATAAAAAAATAAAATTAACTGGAGGTGGTCGATTACAAGGATCTTACAGGTTGGTTGAAAAGTTCCTGCGCTCACCAAGAGATTGCAATGCTAGCTCCAAACTGTTTTTTTTTTTTCTCAAGTTGGTATAACTGTCCTGAGTTGCAAGTCATTCTGTCAATTCCTTCTTTGTTTACAAGTTATTTGATGTTGACGTGTCATTGATTTTTTTTAATATGGAATAAACTGAATATCGTGCAGTCATTAAATTCTTTGTTTTGAAGGGTTTAAAAGCAAAGGAAATTTATGAACAATTGTTAGAAGTGTATATGGAGTCCTCACCTTCAAAACGCACCGTTGAATTTTGGGCTGCTGAATTTAAACGTAGTCTTACCAGCCTTAAAGACGATCCACGCGAAGGACGACCAAAAACTGCAACCACAGCAGAAATCATAGAGCAGGTACATAATATGGTTAGTGACTAAGCGTGAAATTGCTAATGCCATAGGCATCTCAGACGAACGAGTACTCCATATTTTACATGAAGAATTACGTATGAAAAAACTGTTTGGAAAGTTAGTGCCGCACAATTCAACAAAAACTGGATCGAAAACAAATTTACCAGCGTAATTTGGAGCGTTTTAAGCCGAATAAAACCGACTTCTTGCATCGTTTTATAACTATGGATGGGACTTGGATCTACCACCATGATCCTAAATTGAAACAAGAACGTTTACAGTGGACTGAAGCTGGTTGTTCAGCTCCAAAGCAGGTGAAGTCACAACGATCAGCAAAGAAGGTTATGGCATCAGTTTTTTGGAATGAAAAAGGAATTTTGTTGATTGATTATCTTCAGAAAGGTAAAACAATCAACTCTGAATATTATTGCAGCCTTTTGGATCAGCTGGATGAAAAAATTCGTGAGAAATGATCTGGTTTAAAGAAGAAAAAAATCATTTTTCAACAAGACAATGCACCTGCTCACAAAAGTGTTTTGACGATGGCTAAATTCAAAGAATTAAAGTACGAATTGCATGACATCCACCGTATTCAGCAGATTTGGCTCCCCTCCCAGTGACTACTATCTCTTCAGAAATCTCAAACAATTCCTTCGTGGAAAGCATTTTTCGTCGACTGAAAAGGCCATAGCAGCCGTAGACGGTTGTTTTGCAGAGCTTGCGGAAAACCATTATAAGGATGGGATAAAATTATTGGAAGATTATTGGAACAAGTGTATTAAGCTTCTAGGAGATTATATTGAATAAAAAAAATATTTTCGTAACAAAAAAAATATTCTTTCATTTCGAGCGCAGGAACTTTACAATCAACCTGTACACTCAGAAAAAAAGTTAGTAGAAAACTTTGTAAACGATTTTCAATCCCACTTTACTATTTTGATACTGATTTTTAGAAAAAAAAAATATTATTTAGTAAACTTTTTTGCTAATTATATTTACAGAATATTTACAAATTTTTGTTGCTAACTTTCATTTAAAAAATTTTTGAAAACCGATTTGCTAAAATTAGCAAACAAAAATTTATTAATTTTATAAAAGTGGATATTGAAGGAAATTTTATTTCTAATAATTAAAACTTATACTTACAAACTTAAATTGCCTTAAAATGCTACATAGGTTGAAAAAAAAGGATCGGAAGTGAAAATACTTTTCCCAACCGACTCATGTTCAAAAATATGACATCCACTTAAAATAGCAATAAAATCTTTTTTAGTTTTAAAAATCAGCCCTTGAAACAATTAAAATTTGACTTTAATATCCAAAAAAATACTAACAAAAAAATACTAACAAAACTAATACTAACAATAGTCTTTGAATTTTGTCTAAAATATTTTTTGAAAAAAAATAAAATAAAAAAAAGTTGCTTATTAAAAAAAATATAAATTTGTATATTCGAATTCGTAAGGCAATATCAAAAGAAATTAGCAGCTTTAAAATGGAACAAGGGTATCTTAAAATAATGCAGCGGATTTGTGCATTTTTATTGTTTTTTTTTTTAATAAAATTTGTCCGTATTTTAAAATTCATTGAGTATACAGCAGTTTTCTAAATTTTAGTAACGCTTACAATTTTTTATACTAATTTGGTTGTACTAATATTTGATTGTACTAAATTTTGCTGATTTCATCAAATCGATTTTAAATATCAATTTACAAAAAGTTTACTAAAATTTAGCAGCGGCTATTAACTTTTCTACTAATTTCATTGTACTATACGTCAGCAGACAAGTGTTGCTAAGATTAGCAAAAAATACCGCTGGGCTTAAATCAGCAATATTTCCCGTAATAACAGCTAAATTTTCAGTTGCCATTACAAACTTTTTTTAGTGAGTTGTACAAAAGCACTCTCATCAGCCACCTAGCCACTACAATAAAATTCCTAGACACTATATATATAGGAATTTTGCTTAATTTTTCAAAATATTTTAAATTTTTGAATTGCATTTCGTGAGCATGAGTGTTTCGTGAGCTTGCGCGTAAATTTAAATTACTCACGTGAACGAGCGTGTGTAGAAAAAAATCTTCTTGCGTGATTGTAATTTTTAGTTCGTGATTGTGCGTGAGCGTGACTCAAAATTCGCTCACGTGCTCACTAGTTCAGATTTTAAATTGTTAACGCACCAAATTTTGTAAATTTACATAAACACATATAGAAGTTATGGGATTTTGGTCGTTTTCTGCAACTGTGCACTGGTACATAAATGTTTCTTCTAGTCCTTTTAGTTTACGAGATATGAACGATTTAAATTTTATTCAAACTATTTTTGTTTATTTTCCCCCACGTAAAACTCGAAAATTGCATGAACATACATGATCGTACTCTGGCTGGTATATGAAGATATATGGGCACACATCATCATATACGTCCATGTGTAGTTCCCTACACGACCATACATGACTTCATATATTTCCAAATATCTATGGATCCGAAATAATGAATGATATATGAGCATGTGTGAAAATACACGTTCATATACCCTAAAATTTTAGATCCGAAATGAGTGGTCATATATTGAACCACACTTTGAAAAAAAAAGTTAGTAGAAAAATTTTTAAACAGTTTTTAATCCCACTTTACTATTTTTGTACTAATTTTTAGTAAAAAAATTATTATTTAGCAAATCTTTTTGCTATTTACATTTTACAAATTACAGAATTTTTACAGAATATTTACAAATTTTTGTTGCTAATTACAGAAATCATTTTACAAATTTTTGATAGAAATGTTATTTCTAATTTAAACTTACACCTAAAAACTTAAAATGCCTTAAAATGTTACATAGTTTATAAAAAGGGATCGGAAGTTAATATACCGACTCATGTCTGAAAATTTGGTTTGGTTCCAAAAACAATTAAAATTTGATCTTAAAAGTAAAAAGATTAACTAAAATATTTTTCAAAAATAAATTATCACAAAATAACAAATTTGTTTGTTTTAAAATTTTTAAGCCTTTGGCTTTTTTAATTTTGTCTAAAATATTTTTCCAAAAAAAAAAAAATAAAAAAATTTTGATCCTTGATAAAAAAAAGGTAAATTTGAAATTTTGTACTAATATTAATAATATTTAGTAATTTGTTTTTTTTGTTGATTTTAGCAAAAAGATTTTGAATTCCACTTTACAAAAAGTTAACTAAAATTCAAAATTTCATTGTACTACACGATAGCAGACACGTGTTGCTAAGATTAGCAAAAAATACCGCTTGGCTCAAATTTGAAAAATTTTAAGTAATAACAGAAAAATTTTCAGTTGCCATTATAGACTTTTTTGGTGAGTGTATGCTTGGATGTATCTTCATATCGTCAGCTTATTATTGCCCACCGATCATTTTTAAAGAACTTGTGTTAGGAATGGATTATATATAATCCATTTTTAGATATTTTGTATCATATTTCAGATATTCTGTATAATCCTTAATCTACCTGTCAGTTATACATACAAAAATTTAAAAAATGTAAATCTTTTTTATTGTTTTTCTCAATAACAACTAATTGGCGTATAGGTCAAACCAATAATAACCTGACGATATATTGCTTATAATGTCCTTGAGCTTTAACCGCTGTCCGTTTACAACTATTTACTTTAGTTTTTTAAATAATGCCTTTTGCCTTTGCAATTCATAGTTTTCGAGGATAAACGTCATTCCACTTGAAACCATAAAATATTATAGGCGGCTTCTGGAGGAATTTCATATTTAAAATTTGTTTTTTAAACCACCCTAAAGTTTATAAAAAGTTAATGAAACTATTTATACAGTAAAAACCCCAATTATTTAAAAACAAAAAACCGTGGATTAGCAAATTTAATTTCCCACAAGGGTTTACTAAAATTTTACTAAATTTTAGCAATCTTTACAATTTTTTTCTACCATTTTCACTTTACTAAAAATTACAGGCTCGTTTTGCTAAAATTAGCTAAACGGTCTGTTGGCCTAAAATTTGTTAACTCTTCTGTAACAATTACAATTATAAATATGGCCGAGCGCCCCGGTAGGTTAGTTGATAGCGTGCGGGGGTCGTGGGCTCGATTCCTAACAGAGGCTCTGGTCTGTTTTCGCTACAACGAGATGATGGCCTTTATTGCAAGTGCTCGGTTAGGGTATTAGGATATAATTTGTAATTATATGATTAATATAAAATAAATAAATAAAAAATAAACATAAATATGGAAAAAATGCATTAATGTAAATATGGTAAAATTAAACAATTAAAAAAAATGTATTTTGCACTTTAGCATTTCATAACAATTCGCAAAGTTTATATTAATTTATTAATACAAATAACAAATTTTATTTAAAATGAAAGTAAACCTTATTTTTGCTGCAATTCACAAAATTATATGAATATATTTTGGAGAATCAGGAACGTGCCAAACATTTAAATATTTTTTTTTTATACAGCTTATGTAAGCTATCGTACGAGGTGGACACGTAAAAATACTAAACTTTCATCTAAAAGTTATGCATATGCAAGTAGAATTTATTAAAATTATGAAACAATTATTTATATAAAAAATAAAGTTATTTAAGATATATCTTTGTAATAAAAAAGAAATTAATAAACTTTCAACTTTCATTGCATGTTACAAATATTTTTCTAATAAATTAACACCTTTTCTATTGACCACAAAAAATATTGTATCTGAGTGTACAAAAATATTTATTTAACGATGTTTTTTATTTATTTTTTAAAAAGAAAATTATAAATAAATTTCAAAATTACATATTTACGAAAATCACTTAAATAAATGTTAATAAAAATAAACGAGATGGATGTATTAATTATATTGAGCAATGTGGAATTTTATACTAATAGTATTTGAGAAACTATGTTATCTCAAAAAATACCTAATGGACAACCTTTTCCAATTCGATGGCATGAATTTCCAATTGCATTTCGAAACCATTTGCAATTGTATTGCTACTTGATGATAAAATAAAACATTGCTACACTATTTAGCTAGACAAGGGGCTAGAGACAATACAGCGCATTGTGTGCAACTGTCCTAGATTACAGGGTCTAAGACTGAGATGGCTGGGGAAAAGATTCCACGATGAACTGGGTGATTTAGGCAGTCTATTGGGTTTTGTCAGGGGTATAAGCTGGCTATTCAAAGTAGCGGTCTCAGGGTCAGCCCGATCTATAATTGCTCTCTGCTTTTTTAGGCCGGGAGCTCTCAATTATTTATCTTTTACTGTCATTTCTTTATTATTTTTCTTTTTCCAAGGGATATCACAATGGATTTAATGGGTCTTCGAGTGGTAGTATACTTCATTATGGTACACAGGCCTTATAATTCATCTATCTACACTATTTACAAGGTTATTTCATAAGTTTTCTAAAAACTAAAATAAATGAACTTTTATAAAACATTTCCTGTCAAATTTCGAAACTTTATTACACCATTTCAAATTGTATTGCATAATAAGTTGAAACGGAACTCTGCTAGACCATTTTTAAATGTTTCAAACATCGCAGCAAAACCACACATTACCCAATAATGTGTTAAGTAATGTGTAGCCATAGGGGGTCATGGATTACTTTATACTTTACTTCACTGATGAATTTTACAGGCAATGAGCCTCAAAATAATGTATATACCCATTACTTTAGAGGTGATAATGTAAGGAGTTACTTATATGGTTACAAGAATGAAAAAAGTAATGTGTCTAAAAATTGATTTTTTAAAAACAGGAATTTTTATTAACAAAAAATTATTACAAATAGTTTAAATTTTATTAAAAATAATGTAGTCATGATGGGAATCGAACCAGGGAATTCTGGGTGCCAGCCAAGAACTCTACCTACTAAGCTATCGACGCATATAGTATTTGATTGCTTAAACTTAAATGAATTGTTGCGCTTCGTTTTTTCGCTAGTGTTATCAAAACAAACATACATTACCCTTTTGTTTACAAAAACAACACAAAGTAATGTATCTAAAAATAGATTTTCAAAAATATTTCAATTATTACTTTACATTTATAAATCATATATTACGTAATCAATAATCAGTAACTCATTACTTTATGCTTGCAAATAATGAAAAAGGTAACGAGCTATCATTACAAGGTAACGCATGAGAATATAGAATATTACCAAAGTTTTGCTGGGATACTTCCGAATTGAATTTTCGAAAAATAAATCTTTTAAAAATAAACTTAAATACATCATTTCTTATTTAATTTAGAGAATTTTTGATTGAAATTTTTTAAGAATACCATTTTAACTTGTACTCCCAACATTGAGTAAAAAAAACTGCTGACAAAATTAAGATACACCATTTACAAGTTTCTTTGAGCACATTTTTGAACTACTTCTTTAATTAAGAAAAACAAATCCAATGTATACCATTTTCAGTAAAATTTAAAAATCTAGGCAATTAAATAGCGCAACAAGATTTCCATTTTTAATTCGGTAAATTTTAAATTCCATTTTTTAAATTTTTAATCACACCATTTCCAATTGAGTTACTATAATTTGTCAAGTGAACATTTGAGCAAGTTCCCTTGCTTAATTTTTGGTAAAACTCAGCTGCAACATTTAAAATTTTATTGCAGGAATTTTAAAAGATACTTTTTAAATTATGTAAATAAATTTACATACACCATTTCAGGAAGTACACTATCGGACAAATATAGAGTATAAAACTGTAAGAAAGTAAAATTTTCAAAATTTGTCAAAGTGATCTGAAAACATCTCAATGGCACCATTCATCAAATATAGAAGTCCACAGATTAAAAGGGTAATGCTAGTTTTAATATTCCGCCCCTTTTTGCTAGTGGGCATGACATTTAGGATAAAAACTGCCAAAATTGACTTTATATGGATGTTCGTCTACAGAATAGCAAAATATTGATCAGAATTAAAAATGATGTATACACGAGGTAAAGTAACTTAACCCATTTTATACCAATCATCGATTTCGTTGGATTTTTTTATGAAATTTGGTAGAGCAATGTATTTTATATCGCAAAAAGCAGTGTTTATTGCTTTTGTGCTTTTATCGTGCCCTCTAGCGATGGTATACATAAGTATTGTTCAAACTTTGATGCTTTATGTGCACTTAACAGGTTATTGCTTATATAAAATACCATAAAACTAATGTACAAAATTTTACCTTGCATTTCAAGATTTTTATTTTTTCTTTTTACTTAATTTTTTAAAAAATTTAATTTGACAACATTTTCGATTGTTAATAAATAAAATGCGGTAATATTGGACATATTTAAGTTTTTACAAATTTGAAAATTTATTGTTCCGATCTGCTAATTTTCCATAAAAAGTACTGAACAATAAATTTTTCTCCCCAAAAAAAAAAAAAAAATTCTAAATGTCCTTAACCAAATTAGCGTACTACTTTTTTAAAACCTGTCTTCTTTCTATTTTTAAATAATTTCTCAAAAACCGACTATAAAAAAATATCAAAAATGATTTTTTTTAAATTTTATGTGGCAACCCTGGGAAAGTAAATTTTAGAATTTTTTAATCTAGTTGTATATCCAAGACTTTACTCTTGTGACTTTTCGAACTTCCCTCGTAGTTATATGAAATGCAACACTGTTTTCATCAAGCACCACCTGTTAATAGACTACCGTCAAATTTTGAGCAAGTTCCTTCATTTACTTTGCATTTAACAGCTGTTCAAAACATACAACCTAGTGGATTTTTTAAAAATGAAAAAAAACCGTCAATCAAACCAAGGAAAAGCTTGATAAATACTATGGGGACTCTGCACCATCGATTTCAATGGTAAGAAAGTGGTTTACTGACTTTCGTTGTGGTCGCACAAGTACAAATGGCGCTGAACGTTCTGGACGCCCAGTTGAGGTCTCTACACCCGAAAATGTCGAAAAAATCCACGATATGGTGTTGGCCGATCGAAGAGTAAAAGTGCGTGAAATTGTTGATGCCATAGGCATTTCATATGGCAGTGTGGTTTCGATTTTAAATGATCAGTTGGATTTAAGAAAGCTGTCTGCATGATGGGTGTCGCGTTTGTTCTCAGTTGACCATAAACGTAATCGTGTGATAACTTCGAAGGATTGGCAAAATTCCATGAATTGGGCTACGAATTGGTAGCTCATCCGCCATATTCTCCGGATTTAGCCTCAAGTGACTTTTTCTACACCTAAAGAAATGGCTCGGTGTAAAGAGATTTAGCTCCAACGATGAAATTATTGATCAAACAAATGCCTATTTTATGGACCTCAAAAAAACCTATTTTTTTGAAGGAATACAAAAATTGGAGAAACGTTGGACTAAGTGTATTGAGCTAAAGGGAGATTATTTTAAAAATTATTATTTTTTTTTTTTTTCAAAAACAAACTGTGTTTCATTCAACAAGTCATGGACTTATTGATCCGCCCTCGTAATAATACTGATATTAATTGGTTGGTTTTATTGATTAATGGTAATGTTTTTTTTTTTAATTTCACTGCAATTAATAACACAGTGCAACAACCAAAATCCGAATGGGATGAAACCAAAAACAAATGAATGTTGGTTCTTTCCATAACAAAACTTTTAAGGGTTTTTAGTTTATTGCGAGATTTTTTTTTATATAGGCATTTGAAGTTGGTGATTTGGAACACTGTGTAACAAGAAAAAAACTATTAAAAATTTTATAAAATAATGTTCATTTATTTTTATTACCCTGGAAAGTTGTGGTATCATACTGTTTTTGGGGTGGAGAAATTAATTTTTGATATATATTTTTTCTTAAAAAAATCACGCTAGATGGCGCTGTCATACAAATTTTGCTATTTCTTGTAGATTTTAATAGAAAATATGCTGTTTTTACTTTTTTTGAGGCTGAAAATCAATTTATTATAAAACATATTTCTAATGATATTACAAATTACATGTTATAATTCTCATTACGTTACTATTACAAAAATGTTATTTTCATGGAAAAAAAATTGTGTTTTTATGGGAAAAACTATTTTTTTTATAACAAAAACAACTTTTTTATTTAAAGGAATTATATTTTTATAAAAATATATGTTATTCTATTTATCTTTAACAAAAAATTACAAAGAAAAAACAATAATAATGAAATCGATTTAACGGTTTATTTTGTTTTAAAATACAAGTAATTTTGCTTTACAATAGATGGCTTAATTTATATGTCTCAATAAGATGACATAAATCGTATACTAAACGTATGACATTTACTGTTGTTTACACATGATGAATCAGTGACATAAAGCATCATAAAGCGTTGATTTTTTCTTCTTATTTTTTATTAAAATAAAATAAATTTAGTAGCTTCTCATGATTATTTTGTCTGTTCTGCATACGAATTACATTAATTTAAGTTACGAATTACATTATTTTAAGTTTTGTTATGGAAAATGTCAACTTTCATTTGCTTTTGGTTTCATCCCATTTGGATTCGGAAAGTTTGATTTTGTATTACTGTGTAATTAATCAATTAAAAACAAATAATAGCAATTGACAGACAAGTTTTTTCAAAGTCGTTAAAATGGAGATAAATTTCTGAAATCGGGAAAATGCTTGCTCAATCAATTTAAAAATGAGGGTAGCCTTCTCGTTTAGTTTTCGAAGTACTTGTATTTGCCCTTTTATAAAATGGCAAATTTTCAAAAATGACCGGTATCTCGAAAACTAAGCGAGGTAGGGCAAAACGGGTAAAATTTTTGGTTTATAAGAGTATTAATACATATATTGCGATAATAAACATAGGTCAGGTCCAGGAGACATCCCGAGGGATCCATTTTATAAAACAGCATAAACTAGTGCTTTTTTGGGCAATCGTAAATATCTTTTGAGGCGATTTCATTAGCATTTTTTTTAAAGAGAACCAACACTTAGGAAATTCTTTCTTTGAAAAGCGGATAGAGAAGAGATGAAAGATGGTGAAAGATGAAGGGCTTCAAATATGGCAACACTGTAATTGTGCGAGATTACAGTTCTTAGAACCGTTGTTGCTCGAAATCTGATGAAGTGTTCGCGAAATTGTTTAAGCTTTTTAGTTGTTAGACATGTTATGTTATTTAACTTCGGTGGGGTTAAGTGCTATGGGAACACTGAAGCAATTCCCAACTAATACTAATGGAATTTTAATGCCAATGAAAAATCCCAAGTATGTTCTAAACAAAGATTTGTTGTTGAAATTTAAGTACACCATTTACAAGTTTATTTTAGAAAAGTAAAAAGTAATTTTTTAATTAATTAAATACCCCTATATTTACTACTTCCAGTTGCATTTAAATACAGGGTGAATCAATTATAAAAAAAAGTACTGACTATTTTTTCAAATTTCTGGTTTTATTGGAAAGGTTGAACTTTGTCATTTAAGAATGGATCACAAGATCACCACGACTGGCTCAGCAGTACCTTATCCGATCAATCCCAATTTTCAGTACATTTTCGATTGTTTCGGCTCGAATCTCTTCAATGGCAACTTCGAATTCATGTTTCAACGCATCAATTGTCTCTACATGGTTTGCGTAACATTTATCCTTAATGGCTCCCCACAGAAAATAATTCAAAGGGCTCAAATCACAGCCAAATGTCGTCCATGTCATCCTCTTGAATTTTTGGAAACAAAAATTCTTTGAGCATCGCACGGTAACGCTCACCGTTAACGGTAACGGCGTCTCCTTGCTTATTTTCGAAGAAAAATAGCAACTATATAAAAATTGCTTATGAAAGGTATTTCAAAAGTGTACCCTTTGGTGTGCAAGACGATATGATACTGCGGCTTTTTATTATTGAAGCTTGTTATTCTGCTGTATTTCAATATATTGCATAATACCAAATGGAATATTTACTAAAACTTTATTAATATTCGCTATTACTTAGGTGGATAATATCTGAATTCTTCTGTATACCTTATAAATGTCAACGTTTATTTCTCTTATACCATTTTTCAATCCTAAAATACAAAAAATTCAATAAATTTATAGTTATTTGACATACATATTGTTTGTGATAGCTGAACTCCTCTGTAAAAAATGTTTACGGGTTAACATAAAAAATACTGTTAATAACCCTGCGAAAAAAGGGGTCAGTTGGGAATTGGGACCTGTTCCGTGATAGGTGAAAACTGAACCAGTTCCGAAAATACATATAGCGAGTTAAGTGAAAAAAAGGCCGGTTGCTAAAGTACCTAGCACGTGACCGGTTTAAAGGCCATGACATGTTCTTTAGCGTAGGTTCTGTGATATGTTCTTTGGGGTTAGTTGTGCGACATGTTTTTTTTATACCAGTCCTGTGACATGTCACAGCCACATGTCACACCCCCTCCTAGGACAAGCACATGTTAAAGTGACCGGTCCTTTTCATATAGAAAAACCGGTCCGGTGACCGGTTCATATCACAATGAACCAGCCACGTGACGTGTCCTAGAATAGGTTCTTTTCCCGCAGGAAACTGATTGATAAATGCTAAAAGCATTCATTTATAAAAAAAAATATTAAATTAACGTAACGAGCGTTTTTTGTAAAAACGAGTGAGCTAATCCTTTTTTTTTTTTGCTTGATTTAGAAAACGTTTAATAAGAGCACGAGCCCGAGCAAGCCCTTTCCATCCCTGATTTTATGTAACAGTTTTTCTGAAAAGTTCGTAGATTGACACATAAATGGCGCTACTAGTATGAAATCCATATGATATTTAGTAATCCCTAACCTTCGGAAGACACGTATATAAATTTGGGGCTTGAATTGCCCCAACAAAAGTAGGTTTGTGTGAAACGGGACTAAGTGTACTAACAAAAAGAAAACATAACAGATCGTCGTGATAGAGAAATGTAAATTTTTTAAACTCACAGAAAAAACAGATTAAGGATAACCGAATTTTTTGCCAACCGCATGGTTCGGTTGTGGTCGTCGATATTTATGGTTGTGGCAACAGAAATTCGGTTGATACAACAGTATTTCGGTGGGAAAATAATTTGTCATTTAACCCCAGAATACATTTAGTTGCGACAAGAAAATAATTCGGTTGGTGTGACCAAACCATCCGGTTGGCAAAAATTAATCTGCTTTATCTGTGGAGTTACTGTTTTTTAATACGATTATATAACCATACTTATAATTGATGACATATATCTATGCAATGATGAGATATTTCTACGCAATGATAAAGAACCCTGCGGGAAAAGGACCTATCCCAGGACACGCCACGTGACCGTGTAAATTTCTAAAAATCCGGTCTTGTCAGTAGTTAGTCAATACTCAAAGAAACGGGTATATAAAGTCTTAAATAAGAAGACTTTTCGCCCTTTCAGCTCCCATTTTTATCACACCCCTGGCGATAATACTTTAATGTACCTTATCAATGAGATAGCCCGTGTTCCATGTAACACATATTTCAAAATTCAAGCCTTTGGGGGAAGACTTCTCTTTTTTGCCATATGAAATTATTTCCCAATGCGGTGTGAAATAAGGTTATATGACTATATTGCCTATGGCTTTATTATACGGCACCGTCTACACCTGAGGAGAAACCTACAAACCAAGTTTAATAGTTTTCGCCCTTTCAACTCCCATTGTTACCACGTCCCTGATGAAATATATATAATGTACCTCATCAATAAGTTGGCCCATACTCCAGGGAAAATATATATTTTGAACTTTAAAGAGGGTAATCCCCTACTCAGTCAGCCAATAGTAACGTTATTACTTCGCTTTAATGTGTTTAACGGAAGCCAAGGTAAAGACATTCTTAAATTTCGAAGATGTCATGCCCTTGTTATATTTCGCTTACTTGTGCACAGTGCCTAAGGAAATTGTTATAAGATGCCGGGCTGTATAATAAGTGACACGCCCTATCACAATTACTTTTCTTATATGGCTTAAAATTTTGTAAACAACAGAAGCCGAATAAGGGAAATTTTCCAAAAATGCGTTTGTCAAAAGCCGATAAAGAAATTTAAGACCTTGAGTTGTTTAGGAGGTGCCACGCCTACTTCTCTTATAATTTCCACATTAAGTGAATAGTTTAAAAAAATTTTTAGAAATCGCGGTGCAGAATTTTGCTAAAATATGCGTTACTGGAGCCAAAACAAAGCAATTTAAAATTGTTGGTTGAATGTAAGATGCCACTCCCTCTATTTCATTCTATCCCGTATTTGACACCTTAAGAAGTTCTTATCAGATGCATTATAAGTATTTAAAACTTGGGTTACATTGAGTAGCCCGCCCCGTTTTTTCAATCCGCCCACTTTCTTGGCAGTGCTTACTTACAAAACGACGTACTTGCCTCTTCTCAAACACATTCAGAAGCAATCGAGATAAAGCAATATCAAATATTTGGTATGAAAGGTACCACACCCTCTCGTCCCTATTCCTCCACTTTTGGCTTAATGCTTAAAAATGTTGTGTAAATTCTCAATTTCAAATTTAACTCAAATAGGCTTAAAATTAAAAATAGGTGAGAAAAATAGATATAAAGCATTGAGTTGTATGAGTTGTATTATTATTCCGCCCACAATATGCTCGAAGCTTAAAAATGTTATTAAAATATGCAGACCAACTCATTTACTTTAAGTAGAAGCCTGGGTAAAGCATTTAAAAATCTGGGGTTGTATGGAAGGTGCCACGCCATCTTCTCCATTTCCGTCCATGTTTCACTCAGTGTTTAAGGAATATATTGCACACAATTCACTTTGTATTCACTTTGAAATTTTGAGTTTGAAAATTTTTTGGAAATTTAAAAAAAAAAAGTAGCATAAAGAAATGATTGTCAAAAAAAAAAATAAAATATTTGATTTTTGAAAAGGAAAAGGAAAAGATTCACTAAAAATTTTGAGATTGTTGAGGATAGAACAAAATATTGAACAAACAGAAAAACATCTTTAAAAGAAAACGTTTTGAAGTAACCACGAAATAAAGAATTTTAGCTGTGCAACAACAAATCATCATTATCCTCATTATATTAACATCCGCTAAGAAACCTTGAAGGAGGGATATTGCCGTAAATATAATTAAATCCTGTAATTCTGATTTTCTTTTATAACAAATCAACGATAATCTATTTTTTTTTTCAACAATCAAACCACAAATGTATGTATCGTGAACACCTGAAGCCAATATTTTAATAAAAAGGAAACGACGAAAATAAATTTCATTTAAATTCAAACTACAGAACATTAATTATCTCGGCCGCAAACTTGATTGTGGTATTGAAAAAAAACGGTTTCCTTTGAAAATCAATTAGTGGTTATCGATCAGAATAATTGGAAACTGCTCTGTTTCGAAAACGTAAACATTTACGAGGTGATAAATTTGGACTGTGAATATTATCAATGCAATTTCCATTGCGCTGTCTAATTCTGGATTCTTTTCAACAAGTTCTAAGGCGTTGCTATTTTAGTTCTTTTTTTAATTTAATTTATACACATTCTCATTAGCACAATCATATTTTCATTAATATTTCACTATCCGAGTAATCGAAATTTGAGCGATAATTTTTACGGTGAGCACCACTTCAATTGACTACAGGCCTGGCGTCAACGAAGGAGTTTAACTGGTGAGTTGTTACTTTACTATTATTTTTGTTTGCGTTGATTCTAAATAGTACTCGTTTTACTCAAATTCTGATATATAATATATTTTACTGAAAGGAAAATATTAGAAAAAGAAACATAATTTCGCGTTTAATTTGAATTAATTTAATTATCTTTAAATTTCGTTTAGAAGTTTTTTTTAACTAATAATTTTATTTTATTATTAATGTTTCAATTCTAATACGTTTCAACGATTTTCATATATTTCAAAATATATAACTGATTCATATTATAATCTTTATAACATCTATTAATATTAATATTTTTTTTATTACAACTTCAATGTTAAGTTTTCCTTATATGTATACAAATACATACAAATCAATATAATTTTTAATGTAGTGAAATTTTACGAATCTGTTAATAATAAATTTTAATAAATATATGTTAGTTATTATGGTTTGCTAAATTTCGTTATTTAAACATTCCACGAAACATTTAGACGGTTAGAATTAGGAAGAATTGGGCTGTGTAATATAAATTTCGACAGACAGCATTGGTTTGAGAGGGTAAAGACTGAAGAGGAAAATTATACAAAGATCCTCTTCCATTCTATTGGTTACATCTCTTTCATTTTATTTCATTTATTCTAATATCTATTTTTTTTGGGGTAATTGATTTCAATACAGAAGCTACCTAATTTTAATATATTGTGAAATGGTTCTCCTCTATCGTTAGGTAACAAGATCTCCATCCCATTTCTCCTTGAGCACGGCCGGAACTATAGGTAGCAACGTTCCCTGCCGCATAGAGCGTAGTAAACAGGATCGTTACACAATTTTGTTCGAAAATGTTCAGCATGAGCAGAGGAATATCACGTTTAAAATTTAAAGTTATATGGACATTTTGGACAGAGCTTAAGAATTTTGTTAAAAAACGACGTGACAACCTCTTCTCAAATACATATAACAGAAAGCGAGCTATATTGCTGATTGTAATGTATAAGCTACGCCCTTTCATCCTATAGAGCCCACTTTTGGGTAAGTGCCTAAAAATGTTGCATTTCACCATGCAAAATTTCGCTTCAATACATTTTACAGGAGCAAAAATAAAGAAATTTAAAATATTTGATTGTTTAAGATATGCCACGCCTACTGCTTCTATGACGCCTACATTTGGTGTAGAATTAAAAAACATTATTAGAAAATTGTGGTAAAATTTTTTTTTAAATATGTGTCACAGGAGCCGATAAAAACAATTTAATGCTTAAAAATTTTGTTAAAATACGCCGTGGCATAGTCTGCTCTAATAGTCGCGCTTGAAGTCTAGCTATATTACGGATTGTACTTTATGTGCCACGCTCTTTCGTCCTATCGCGTCCACTTTTTGGTTCCACTTTTTAAAAATGTTGCATTTCAGCATGCCAAATTTCCCTTCAATACGTGTTACAGGACCAAAAATAAATAAATAAATATTAAAAATTTTTTTGTTTCGGAGATGCCACGCCGAAACAAAATAAACCAATTTAAAATGTTTGGTTGTATAGGAGTTTCCACGCCCCTTTGGCCTACATCCAGAGAAGGTTGCGGGTTCGATCACCAGCCAAAAAAAAATACAAAAAAAAAGTAAATTAAAAAAATGTTAAAAAAAAATTAAAAAAATTTAAAAAAATATTTAAAAATTTACCGAAAATTTTTCCGATTCCGATTTAATATGGCGTATAGTAATTTCCTGGGGTAGGTAGAATTTTTTCAAAAAATTTCAGGAAAATCGGTTCCGCCGTTTGGTTCTGATGATGGAACAAAATACTGCAGACAGACGGACAGACAGACAGATAAACAAACGAATTTATAATATTAATAGAATAATCATATTCGTGAAAATGTTTTTTTTTACAATAAAAACAATTAACAAAAAAATAATATGATTGTATGATCTAAAATCCTATTAAAACCATTCATTTACCAAAATAACAGATCAACAATACATAACAACTTCTTTATAATGAAAAATTATGAAATAGATTCATCAAAATGATGAAACTTTTTTTCCTGGGTGTAGAAATTTGTATT
The DNA here is from genome assembly GCA_949748255.1 of Eustalomyia histrio. Classification (NCBI taxonomy): domain Eukaryota; kingdom Metazoa; phylum Arthropoda; class Insecta; order Diptera; family Anthomyiidae; genus Eustalomyia; species Eustalomyia histrio. Next base: position 37,339,456 of record OX456524.1, read on the forward strand.
TCAATTTTAAATCAGTAAAAGACAAATTTCATTTTAACTGTTTTTAATTTCCAGTACAAAATAAAGATCACTTGATTTTTTTCAATTTCATAAACACAATTTTTGTTTTTACTGAAAATTTAAACAACAGCTTTGTGATGACATTTTAGCGAAGATTTCAAATGAAAAGAAACCCTACATTTTTTTATTAACTATGTTAACTATGGTCAATTGTTCATGTGATTTATGAAATTTATTCAAAAATATGTCATTTTAACCAATTAAAAAATATCTTTTGTAAAAGTGTTGCTTATAAATTACAAATGTCAACTGCATGTACATACTCGTTCTACCGACATTATCACTTGTAACACAATAATCACATATTTAGTTGTTATTACCACAAACGATGGCACTCATCGTGTAATTTGAAAAGAAAACTTTTGGTTTTTCACATAATGATTGCTATTGATTGTTTATGGCAATATTTTTCAATTTCATTTTCGATTTTATCATAAATGTGTTTTTTTTTTTATTTGTTTTTATTTGATTTTTTTTTTGTTTGTTTTGGTCTAAAGAAAAGTACATACAGGTACATATAACTAAACATAACTGGTAGCGAAAAATAAAAGAAACAAGTAAGAGCGGCTAAATTCGGCTACGCCGAATCTTATATACCCTTCACCATGGTTGGAAAAAAACTGAAGTTTATATATGGACATATATGGAATGGACAGATTTATATACGGACGCCTTTAAGAGGAAATTAACCATTTAGTTTGGAGATAAAACTTGGACTCGGGAAGATTTATGGTTCCAGAAAATAGGTATTTAAAACAAATTTATGTTTTGGGCATAACTTTTTTGTATCTGAACCGATATTTCCGAGCAAATATGTTATACTAAAGATTTTCGATCTCTTGCTATATAAGACGTATCCGTAGGTCATATTACAGCTCTAGAATAGTGTTTGTTGTTTGTGTATAAAAGGTGAAGAGGTGAAAGAAAAGAATTTCAACAAATTGTTAAAAGAAATCACTAGAACTGCATGTGTTTTATTTCTACAAAAACGTTTGATTTAGCTGGCAAATTTGCATTTGGGATTTTATTTCGCTTTTTTATTAAAAAATATTTTTCAATTCTTTAGCTTAATTTTAAAAATTTGAAGGAAAATAGTTTATAAATTTTTTTTTATAAATTATTTTAAGTTATGACCTAAAATAATTGCACTCTAAGGGAAATTATGTATAAAATTTTCTTAATATATAAGAAATAAAATGGTTTAAAAATCTGTTTATAAATTCTTTTAAATCGGAGCAAAAAATAGAAATAAAAACGTTTGTATTTTGTTTGTATCAGAGGGTTTTTATAAAAAATTTTATGTTTTTAGCCTATTTATGGATTATTTAATTATTTGAAAAAAATTTTATATAAATTAATTATTAAATTTAAAAAAAAAACAAAAAATAAACAAAAAAAAAAAGTCTTAGGAAAATAAAAAAAAGTGAATTGACCGGGATTCGAACCCGCGGCCTTAGAGAAAAAAAAGTATTTGTGACATAGCGTCTAGACAACTGAGCTATTGAGGCTCACACAAAATCATCGTTAATAGAGGTACATATATAAAAAGTCTTCGTTCATTAGAGATTTGTTTGGTCATTTAAATGACAAATCTTTGTATGTGTTTGTTGTTTGTGTATAAAAGGTGGAGTTGAGAGAAAAGAATTTCAACAAATGGATGTGTTTGTTATGCGTAAAATTCTACATACATATTAAACAAAGGGATTTTACGGAAAAAATTAGAGGTAGTCCTGGTTTTTTACTAATATCTCAGCCATTTATTAACCGATCTGGCTGATTTTGAATAGCAAACAGAAATGGATCACATTAAACAGAAATAAATAACAATGAAGTCCTCATCATGTCTGGGTTGTTCGGAAACCCCATTTCAACGCACAGACGGACAGACGGACATCGTTAAATCAACTTCGCTCTTCATAAGGACCCAGAATATATATACTTTATAGGGTCTAAGATCAATATTGTAGAAATTACAAACGGAATGACAAACTTATATATACCCTTCCACCTGTGGTGAAGGGTATAAAAACAAACAAATTTGTATTGTTTTGCCAATTACACGGTGCTGTAGGTATATTTAAATCTTAAGTTATTGTTAAGATATACTTTTTTAAAACTTGGCAGACTAAAGTTTAAATTTAAATTTCGTTTTAACTTTAACCCTCCAATGCCGCTAAAAAGCAGTGATCCGATCAAGTATTTTTTGATTAAATAGCAATATTTTATTAAAGAAATTGTATTATAACGATAGAAAACATAATAAACTACTTTCTTTGCTTTCAAAATATTTTTCTGCAATGAGCGACTTTAAAGCGAAAAAGATGTAAAGTCAAACCTCTAGCAAATTTGGGAAAATTAAAAATCGTCAAAAATCGTCAAAAATATATTTACGCTTTGGTTAATATTATTGATAATAGCAAACCTAGTCTGAGGTCCCAACTTGTAAAATAAGTTATTATTTTTCCAGGACACAGACGCTAGCACCAGTACACGTTTTACAAATACGTATCTTTCTAACTCCAAAACTAGTTAAGAGAGTTTTTTCAAATTAAGCACAGTTGATATGCTTGGAGTTAGTAGTAAGCAAATATAATTTTGTCAAAATTAATTGATGTTTATTGTCAATCTCGCTCAATTTCGCAATTCGCAAAAGCGACAATCGCCATAACTTTTAAAATAACAAAACTAGATCAGCAATTTTTGGTACATAATTTTATATTATTGAAAGTGTTATTTATAGCAAAAACTGATATTATTTGATTATTGGATTTCTTGATTCGACTTTAACTGTTATTGTGCTATATCGCCTAAATAAAGCGATAAATCAAAAAATGTATTATTTTTGCCAGAGTTAGTGTTCAATTCCAAATGCAAAGTATAAATATTATTTACGTCAGGAGAAGAGCATTAGAGGGTACAAAATGTAAAAAACTTCTTCATAATATTTAGGAAACATTTCATAAGTATGAAACAGCTTCATTATAATTATGAATCCTTACATTGGACGAATTTTTCATTATGTTTATAAAGTTTCTCTAAAATTAAGTTTTTCTTTGAGGTTAGTATTGAAGCTCTGTTTTTAGTGACTTCAAGCCCTTAAAAATTTTAAACATAGTAGTTTTTTAAGCGATTTCGTATTTTGAAATGTGGTGGAGTAATGCTTCGATCCCCAGCGACGGCAACATCAATTAACAAAAATTTAATGGATGAGTTTTCTAACCCTCATACACATATTGCAACGCCCTCCTCCGCTATTTCCATTAAATTTAACTCCGCCGATATAAAATAATATAACAGCGTTATAAAAGGATCAGAAAAGTTTCAACAAGTTTACCAACTCTGGCACGCAAAAACTGTTCTAAGTTTCATCGTCCCGCGCAATTACAATAATTTGTAATGTGTTACTAACCACTCGATACTTTTCTCAATGTATTTTATATGTAAACTAACGAGTGAGATGACACTGAGTGTGGCTTCTCTTTAAAAAAAATAAAAAAAGTATCGAAATTTTTTAGGAATATCTAACTGAATGTTATAATTTTTTTAAAAACAAAATAAAGAGTTAGCATTTGTATTAAAATTAAGGTTAATCTGTTACCCGATGTCTTCACTTGCAATAAATATGAAATTTGAAAACTACTCACAAAGAAACAACAAAATTATTTAAATTGTTGTTATTCTGTGTGTAAATTTCAAACATCACGGCATATTTTACTGCATGTGAAGTCACCGGGTAACACGATGTTGCGGTTTGAACACACATAAAGGTTACCATCAATTTTAATACACATGCTAACTCTTTCTGTTTATAAAAAAAGGTATAACTTTCACAGTTTCGAAGCGTTTAAAATAAACAAACATTTATTTTACTTTAAATTAAACGTATGTACCATCAGAATAAATCAGTTAAAAAATTAGATTTTTAACAATATCTTGCAACGAGATGACTACAAGATTAAAAAAAATTAGAAAAGAAAATTCAACATTCAGATTATACTTAAAATAGTTTGTAAGTTACATATTACATTTAAAACCCGGTCTACTCACTGTTCATTTAAATCAAATGTTTCATGTGTTTCAACAACTGACTAATTAGTAAAAACAAATGATTAATTAGTTTAAAATAAATGTTAAAATTTTACGTACCGATTTCGTAAAAATAGTATTACATTTAATTTATTTATTTTAAATTGTTTTGGTTTTTTGTAGTTTTGCTTGTTTTTAATTTGCAATATGTAGACGCACACAATCTATAAACTAAAGGTGGGCACGTGACACGAAATTTCGTGAATCACGCGTGAGCCAAAATTTAAATTACTAACGTGATCGTGAGCGGTAAAACAAATTTGTCCATCAGTCGAGTTTTTGTCTTGATTTTTCATTTTTTATTTCTTTTTATTTTTTCGATTTTTTTTATTTTTTGTATAGGGTCCGCCATCTAACGTTTTTTTTTTTTCAACTAGTGCTTATTTCGTGAATGGTAACACATAGCTCATTTCTGATTTGACAGCTAATTAGTTTTATCCTTCAGCTGAACGAATATGGTTGTGTATACGCTTGAACAACGCTGGGAAATATTGCGACATTACTTTGAAAATCATGGTAATGTTGCAGAATGTCATCTTTTCTGATGAAGCCCATTTTGATCTTGGCGGGTATGTAAACAAGCAAAATTGTCGCATTTGGGACACAGAAAACCCGCACGCATACATTGAAAAGCCGATGCACCCAAAACGAGTGACTGTTTGGTGCGGATTTTGGTCCAGAGGCATAATTGGGCCATTTTTCTTTGAAAATGAGCAAGGAGTGACCGTTACAGTCAATGGCGATCGTTATCGGGCCATGTTGAACGAATTTTTGTTCACAAAAATTGAAGAGGAGGATATTGGCAACATTTGGTTTAAACAGGACGGCGCTGTGTGCCACACAGCCGAAGCTACACTCGATGTTTTGCGCCCTGTTTTTTAAGATCGCATTATCAGCCGCAGAGCTGCGATTTAACACCGTTGGACTATTATTTGTGGGGTGCCGTCAAAGATAAGTGTTACGCCGATAAGCCAGAGACAATTGACGCTTTAAAGGACAATATTCGTGAAGCCATTGGTGAAATACAGCTGCACACAATCGATAATGAGCTTAAAAATTGGACCGATCGTGTAGGCTACTGCATGGCCAGCCGAGGCAGCCATTTGAAAGAAATTATTTTTCATTATAAGCCGGAAGGATTGTTCTTTCAAATAAAAAAAGAAATTTGAGAAAATATTCAGTAGTTTTTTTTATAGCATTTTCAAAAAAAAAAAGTTATTTGGCGGACCCTATACATGTAATGTATTAGTTCATTCAAGTGGTTCAAGCAATAAAATAAATTCTTTGATCTTTAATTTTTCCAAATATTTTGAATTTTTAAAGCTTGAGTATTTCGTAAGCGTGTGCCCAAATTTAAATTATTTACGTGATCGTGCGTGAGCGTGAGTAGAAAAAATCTTTGTGCGTGATTGTAATTTTTGGTTTGTGATCGTGCGTGAGCGTGAGTCAAAAATCACTCACGTTCCCATATATGTGTGTGTGTTTTTATGAAATTTTGTTATTCGGATAGAAATAATTTTGTATACAAACAAATTAAATAAAAAACAAAATTTGAATTTTTTGAATATATTTTTTTAAACAGACAGCACACAAAATTTATATTTGCAATAACTGTAACGGAAGCAAATAAACTACAAATTTCAGTTTTGTGGGTAACTTTTTTATAAATTTAATACAAATGGAAAAAATTAAACTGGAAAAATTGGTAAATGACATTTTGATCAAATGTATAAAAAAGTTAAAACAAATACGAGGGCGGATCAATAAGTCCGTGACTTTTCGAACTTCCCTCGTAACGCAACACTGCTGCCATCAAGTACCACCTGTAAATAGACTACTGTCAAATTTTAAGCAAGTTCCGTCATTTACTTTGCTTAACAGCTGCTATAAAACATACAACCTCGTGGATTTTTTTAAAAATGGAAAAAAGTGAATTTTTAATGATCATTAAACATTATTTCTTGCGAAAAAAAACCGTCAAACAAACCAAGGAAAAGCTTGATAAATACCATAGGAACTCTGCACCATTGATTTCAGTGGTAAAAAATTGGTTTACTGACTTTCGTAGTGGTCGCACAAGTACAAATGAAGCCGAACGTTCTGGATGGCCAATTGATGTCAATACATCCGAGAATGTCGAAAAAATCCACGATATGGTGTTGGCCGATCGAAGCGTAAAAGTGCGTGAGATTGTTAAGATGCCATAGCCATTTCATATGGCAGTGTGGTTTCGATTTTAAATGATCAGTTGGATTTAAGAAAGCTGTCTGCATGAAGAGTGTCGTGTTTGTTCTCAGTTGACCATAAATGTAATCGCGTGACAACTTCGATGGATTGTCAAAATTCCATGAACTGGGCTACGAATTGGTACCTCATCTGCCATATTCTCCGGATTTAGACCCCAGTGACTATTTCTTATTTTAAAAACCTAAAGAAATGGCTCGGTGGAAAGTCATTTAGCTCCAATGATAAAATTATTGATCAAACAAATAACCATTTTATGAGCTTCGAAAAAATCCTATTTTTTGGAAGAGATATAAAAATTGGAGAAACGTTAGACTGAGTGTATTGAGTTAAAAGATTATGTTGAAAAATAATTAAAAAAAAACTGTGTTGCATTAAAATTTTAAATCAATGTTTTTACACTCCGAATATTTGTGATATAAATTGTAAAATTTTTGTAAATTCTCCTTTGAATAGACACAGATTTTCAACGTGTGTATATAGTCCCTTATTATATGTTTACATTTAGAAAGCCCAACTAGCACTCTTTCTGAATTCATTCAAGAAATAAAAATAGCTTGAAAATTGATTAAGTTAAAACATTTATGTATTC
>OX456524.1:37348937-37391437 GCA_949748255.1 Eustalomyia histrio
CTCTGGTTCGATTCCCATCTTGACCACATTATTTTTAATTACAAAAATTTTAAATAAAATATTTGTAATAATTTTTTTTAATAAAAATTCCTCTTTTTTAAAAATCTATTTTTAGACACATTACTTTCTCCATTCTCGCAACCATATAAGTAACCCCTTACATCATCACCCCTAAAGTAATGGGTATATACATTACTTTAAGGCTCATCGCCTGTAAAATTCGTCAATGAAGTAAGGTGTAAAGTAATACATATAGCCCTATGGCTATACATTACTTTACCCATTATTTGGTAATGTGTGGTTTTGCTGGGATATTAAAAGAGTACTGAAAAATATTGAATTGCAGTGCACCTTTTGCACTTGAGACACAATATCTCGCAATAATAAAGTGATATTTAAAGCCGGTTAACAGTCATATCAAAGATTAGCTCAGCGCTAGAGGGATAGAGCGCTTGAGGTCGCAAGTTCGATACTGGATGGCAGTAAAAAAAAATTTTTTAAATAAATTCCGTCTTCTCTTACATTTATTGAAAATTATTGTTTTCTATTTTATAGTAACATTTAAATATAATCTCCAACCTGAAAAAATCTAAAGGAAAATTTAAATACTTACAGATCAACACAACACATACTAAATTAACAAAAAAAAATTGATGTAAAAGAATTTCATTCAAAAAATTTTTGAAGTTGGGATTATTTCTCTCCAATGACAAAATTTATGATAAACTAACTCAGAGACAGATTCTGAATCAATTCAGAAAAAAAAGTTTGTAGAAAAATTTGTAAATGGTTTTCAATCCGACCACTATTTTTGTACTGATTTTTAGAAAAAAATATTATTTAGTAAACTTTTTTGCTATTTACAATTTACAAATTACAGAATTTTTACAGAATATTTACAAATTTTTGTTGCTAACTTCAGAAATCATTTTACAAATTTTTAAAAACCGATTCGCTAAAATTAGCAAAAAAAAATTACTAATTTTAAAAAAGTGTATATTGAAGGAAATATTATTTATAGTAATTAAAACGTATACCTACAAGCTTAAATTGCCTTTAAATGTTACATAAGTTGAAAAAAGGGATCGGAAGCAAAGATAATTTTCACAACCGACTCATGTCCAAAAATAGGACATCCACTTAAAACAGCACTAAAAAAATTTTTAGTTCCTTAAAACAATTCAAATTTGACCTTGAAATCCAAAAAATTTACTAAAAATGTTGTGCAAAACAAAAATTAGTTATTTAAAATAAAATCATAAATTCGTTTATGTTTTTACTATTTTTTTGTCCTCTGATTTTTTTTTTATTTTGTCTAAAATAAATAAAATAAAAAAAGTTACTCGTTCAAAAAAAATATATAAATTTTTTGTATTCGAATTCGTAAGGCAAATTCAAAAGAAATTAGCAGCTTTAAAGTGTAACAAGTATATCTACCGAGCAAAAACACACCTTACCAAATAATGAGTCTAGTAATCTTAACTCCAAGGTTTTCACCTATTACCCTTTATATTATAATTCTTACTTTTTTTTTTTATGGGATGTCCCAAAAGGTAAGGTGTTCTGCTTACGTGTAAGCTTACGAAAAAATAAAGAATAATGGGTTACGCGTATGCTTATTAATAATTGGTTACTAATAACCAATTATTTTTCTGTAAGAAATTGAGTAACGCATTATTTTTTAACTCCTGGTAACCAAACATAATTTAACTTTGAGTAAGCGACAAGGTAATGCGATGCAGTGTTGTGAATCCCAATTTCTTATCCGCTTTTCTTCCAAAAGGAAATATATATATAAATTAACCCTTTGACATTTTTAGTTTTTGTCGTATTTGGCCCATTTTTTAACCGATTTTTTTAGATGTGGCTTGTATCGATAGATAATACTTGCACATAATACTAACTATTTGGATCAATAAGGTCTCAGAGCCAATAGGATCACCACAAATTCATAAAAAAATATATATTTTTGCATAATTTTTGAAACAGATTTTTTCGAAACCTAATAAACCACACAGGAGATCAATATCTTGGTGAAACATGGTCCATTCCTTTAATTTTTAGAAACATCGAGATATTTGGAATTAGTTCACTTCATTTATTACAGAATACTGATACAATTTTAGACATACATATGTATCCCATTGGTTGACAAAGGTCAAAAAGAGAAAAAATTTGCTCAGTTTTGAAAATTTTTTATTCGCATTGAAATTCAAGTAATTTTCATTTGATTTGATTTTTATAGATTTTTTCTCCTGATTCCAAATTTGGTCTCCAAAATTTTTAATCTCTACAATTTTGAAAAATTTTATAAAAAGGATATTTCGGAACCACAGTTAAAACTCGATTTTTGCCTTAAGATGTTTGAAATCTTTTCTTATATTCGTGACACAACTCTAAACTAATTAATAGGCTTTTACCTGTTCACTTACATGATTATTTGTTTTATTAAACTCTTTTAATTCATAAATTGATAAAATACACATTAATAAATAAAGTTATTTAAAAAATTAACAATGGCTCATTATTGTTTATATTAAAATAATAGAAACGGTTAGCCATTACAGGTAACTTGTTATTATTTAATTCAAAATAATAAAATAAGAAAACAATTATATGTCATTACCATGGTTTTGCTAGGATTGAATCGTATACTTATGTACATATTTGATAGTCACTCTGTGGTACATATTAACAATTTTTGTAACCAACATATTTTATAAAATCAACAACACTATCTGTTTTTAACAGAGAACTGCATTTGCTGATTGCAAAACGTTCATACGCAATCAACACAAGAATTAATATGTGTTTGCGTTTAAACGCCGAATATACTCCAACACACATATTTGTTGATGATTTTAAATCAATCAAACGATGTGCAAATTGTTTTGTCACTGGTTTATAATCATCGGTCGTTGTTAAACCATTGATTTTATTCTGTTCATTTGAGGCAACAATAATTATTTTGATGTAGAATAAATCAGAAAAAACAACAAACAACGTGTATGAGTGTAATCATAATTAAAACAAAATAGTTTCTTATCTATAAAAAGGGGGTGGTTTTGTAAAAAAACATATTTCATAAGCGTTATATGTATATTAGGGTGGGTCTAAAATACGTTTTTTTAGAATTTTTATTAGGAATACCAAAAATATTGTTCTATGTGAATATTTTTTTTTTTTAATTTAGGTCGACGTCTCAGGCTCGCCCAATCCGGTTAAAGTTAAATATTGCCTAATTTTCCAATCAAAATAGATGAAAAAAAATTTAGGCAATATTTAAATTTTTCCGGATTAGGCAAGCCTGAGATATCGACCTAAATTTTTTTTCCAAAAAAATATTTATATTTCACAAAGAAGAATATTTTTATTACTAATAAAAATTCTAAAAAGGCGGATTTAAGTCCCACCCTGTTACATGTAACTAATGCTTTAATTTATACACGAAATGCATATATGTATATAAAGCAATTTCATATTATCAACGCCAACGTACGGTTTGAACGGTTGTTTTCACACCATCCATTGTGTTCTTGTTCGTTCGGGTGAACAATAATTATTATAGAATAAATAAATAAACAAAACAACGTATGTATGTATCCATAATTAAAACAAAATAGTTTCTTATCTATAAAAAGGGGATGATTTTGTGGAAACACATTCATATATGTTATATGTATATTAGGGTGGGTCTCAAATCCGTTTTTTTAGAATTTTTATTAGTAATACCAAAAATATTGTTCTTTGTGAAATTTATTTTTTTTTAAATTTAGGTCGATATCTCAGGCTCTCCCAATCCGGTTAAAGTTAAATATTGCCTAATTTTCCAATCAAAATAGATGAAAAAAAATTTTGACAATATTTGAATTTTTCCGGATTAGGCAAGTCTGATATATCGACCTAAATTTTTTTTCAAAAAAAATATTTTTATTTCACAAAGAAGAATATTTTTAGTATTGTATTACTAATAAAAATTCTAAAAAAGCGGGTTTAAGTCCCACCCTAATGTACATTTATAAAGTGTGTTTCTATTTTGTTGAAATTATGAATAAACTCATATGCGTTGTTTGTTGTTTTTTCTGATTTATTCAACGCTGACTTTTTGTTGAGTGATTACATTTGCAGTAAACATAATCGACATATGGTACACACTGATCCCAATTACGCGTTCAGTAACATGATGCTGATTTTATTCTACAGTGAATTTTGTTGAATTATTAAATGTGAACAAGAATTTTTGTGTATGATTAAATCAAGAAAAATTGATTTTGCAGTTCTCTGGTTTTTAAGCGATAACTACACACATCATTTCAAAAATTTCCACAGCATATTTTTAGGTATTTCATTGTTAAATTAGTATGGAGTAATGTATCCTCAAACTATGTTTTACATTATTTTTTAATATTTTTAAGCGTGAAAAAATTAATTAAAACTTTTTGCTGGCACTTGAAGAAGAAATTAAAAACTCTTAAAATTTTACAATAAATATAAATTATAAAATCTGGACATGCTTTCTATAATATATTTTATATTAAATGCTATTTATATAGAAGATTAAATAAATATTAATTAAAAATTAGAAGCTTTTTTATATTTGAATATTTTTTTTAACTACATAACAAGAGCATCAATTTGGAATCACCAACATTTTTAACCTTAAATTGGGTTTTAAGAATTATATTTAAAAATAGAACACCTTAAATTGATTTATCGAATTACATACATTTTCCAAATAAAAAATTGATTTTTATTAGTTAATTTAAAAATTTTTCAAAATGCTTTTATTGGTAATCTATTCGAACAGCAAATACAGGGAATATCACGAATATTTTTGGTCAAAAATTTATATACACTACACATATTTTAGTATATTGTTCGACTCAGAATAACTATTTGAGTCGATTTAGCGGTGTTCATCTGTCTATCAGTTTGTCCATGTATCCTTGTTCGCACAGGTTGCTACTGGTCACAAATATTTATATATAGATTTTAATTTAAATCGGTTCATGTTTAGAGTTTTCAGTATATTTCCCATATAAAGGTAATCAAAAATTTGCTCTAATTTTTGTTCGGATCGCATGTGGGCTCAAGGTAAAAGCCGTTTTTAGTTAGAATCGGTCCACGTGATTAATTAAAAATTAATTATTTATTTTTTTAATTTAAAAAGATTTTCATAGGTTTTTGTGACACTTTATGTATATATATTGTATGATTCAATTGTTTTATAAAAATATATAATTCTGGTTAGTACTCCACAAAACTAAAAAATGTGTTCGTTTTACCCTATCTCTCGCAATTTTCGAGATATGGACCATTTTCCAAAAAAAAAAAAATACTGACGAAATTTTTCTATGAAATGATGAAAAAGTTAGAAAATATGTTTTATAAAACAATTTATGAAACAGTTTCATCAATATGATAAACGTGAATAAAGTGTAGAAATAAAAATTCTAAAATCGATCTATTTTGGATTTTGGTCCACCTCGAGAATTTAAGTGACCTTAATGACATTCAGAAGACGGTCCTTTTTATATTTAAAGGGATTTTAAAGGATATTCATTGGTACCTTTTTTGGTACTTTTAATATTTTTAAAGTTGTTATTGTAAAATTCATGTCAATGGATTTTAATGATATTGGGCTTGAAATTTTGTTATTTGTATCTCTCTTCATGAGCCAGTATGTGCGGCTTTGGAAATGTGTGCGGAAATGGAAAAAAAGTCATGACTCGGACCTCCAGTTTTACCCTTAACTTGATTATATTTTTCTTAAATGTTAAGTTTCAATCACCTAAAATGTTAACATATTATTTTGAATCCGAAATGGTTGCTCCGATTAACTTTAAAATGTTATAAACACTCACAATGGAGTATATTGCCAACTTTAAACAACTTGTCAACAATTTGAGCCCAAAACCAATCGATTCGCACGTAAATTTGTTTAAAAGATTTTTTATGTATACTCTAGATTTCTTAAGCAGCCGTTTCGGAAATTTCCAAAGAGCCACGCTGACCAATAAATAGAGATGAATTACAAAAATTCTAAGCTCATCAGCATTACAATCCATTAAAATGAATTTGGGTAGTTTTTTTTACGTTTTAGATATACACAGAAAAAATTATTGCCAAAAAAAATTTCAATTAATATTTTTTTGTTAATTTTGAATTAAAAGTTTAATCATATCAATTAAATTTTTAGTTGATAATGAACTTGATGTAAAAAATATTCTACTATTGTAAAAAAATACAATTGACAACAAGTAAAACATACAGTTATTTAAATTGAAAAAATTTTAATCACTTCATATCAATGATTCAATTTTGACTCGATTGAATAATTTGTTTTCTGATTCTGTTCGGTTTGGTTATTTGATTTGTGAAAAACTAATCAATTTGATTGATACTATGAAAAAAATAAACAAAAATCAAATTTATTTTCTGAATTTGATATTAATTGAATAAAGTAGAAAATTATTTAAACAATCGATTCGTTTTAAATTGAATCAGATTAAAAAATTAAATCAAGGAATAATGTTTTTAAATGTCTATTTTAAAATTTAAAAAAATTGTTAAAATTTTAATTTGTTGAAATTTGAATTCTTTTATGATTCCACCCTTTTTTTAGAATATTTATTTTTAATTTTTAGCAAACAAAATCTTCGAATAATTATTTTAGAAAAAAGGAAAATTTGATTATTTTAATATTTTAAGGAGATTTGGGTATTTCAACTTTAAAAATGGGCACCTGAGAACAAACTTTTCTGGCAACACTCCAGATACGCATGCACCAGTTATGATAAAGTTGCTACCATAGTATTTTTAGTGGTGCTATTGGAACCTCAAAAGAATTATGGTACTCCTGTGAACTATTTGGTACAAAGTATTTAAAAATGTTCATGCGTTGATGAATTACAAACAAACATATGTATATTTTATAAAAAAAAATATTGAAAATTTGATTAAAATTTTAATTGAATTGAGTCTGGAATTTTAATCAAAAATTCGATTTAAAGTTTAATTGATTATTGGTTAGAACTTTAATTATAGTTATAATGGATATAATTAAAACTTTAATTGAAAATGTTAAAGATTGTTGATTAAAAATTTAATTGATATGATTAAAAAAATAATTTAAAATTTCAATTAATTTTAACAAAAAAAAATAATGGACATAACAAATTCTTTTGCTGGTTCAAATTCAATTAAATTTTTAATTGTATTTACAAATATTTTAATTGAAACTCGACTTTAGCATATTTTTTCCATATTTGATATTCGTGTGATTTTAATGAACTTTAACCGAATGCCATATTTGGTACTTTATGGAACAACTTGGTAACCCTGTGCACAAACGTAAATATTAGCTTTGCTTTTATACTTTTTTATATAGTAAAAGTAGTAAGAGAGAGAAAAATTAAAAATGTATATATGAGAGTTAAAAAACAAAAAATTTAATGATCGGAAACAGACTACAAATAGTAAAATTAATATATAATCTCATGTTTTTAGAAAGCGAACGGAATATTTGCCAAGAAGATTTGTGTGTGTTTTGTTGTTGTTACAATAACAAAGCACACACGTAAAATATTTCGCAGTTAGTTGCTATTCAATTTGCAACTAAATCTCTGGTGAAATACTACTTACTGGGGCTCTACAATTTAAATTAATTAAATATAAATAATATTTTTTTTAAACAAACAAAGCAATTAAGCTTCAATTGAAAACAACAAATTAGTTAATAATTTTAAAATAACTATTTAACTTTGTTAATAACAACCTATATAATAACACGATAACATTTACATTTTTTTTTTAAATATTTTTTGTGTTACCTTTATGTTTATAGTTTTTTAAATTACTTTATACATTTTACATTTTACTTTAGTTTTTGCAAATTTTTAATCTAAGACCATAATAATTTCAAATTCCATATGTGTCCTTAATTGCATATCGATGGATTTTTATTTCTTTTAAGGATAAGAAATAGTAAAATCTAATGAGCTTATATATTTAATAAAATCTTCTTATTATTTTTACCAGAATTGATTAAAAATTGCATTCTACATTCAGCCAGCGATATGCAAAATTTGGAATACCTATATTCTAAATATATAAAGTAACTAATACGATTAACTACATTTTACCAAAACTTTAACAATAGAGGACCATGTAGCAAATTAAATATAAACTTTATTTTTAATTATTATCTTTTTCTCCACTTCTTTTGATTTGTTTTGAAAAGTACTTGACAATTTTAAAGTTTTTTATTTCAAAAGTAAGAAAAAACGGTTTTTGTTTTAACAAAACATTAGTTAACATTTGTTAAAATATTAGTTTTAACAAACATTTGTTTTAACTGAGAAATTTTTTAACTGAGCAATTCAAAAATTTTATTGGTACAAACAGTTCCTCAACACGAGTGAAAATGTGTATACAAAACTACATTTTTCGGGCTTGGAATACATGTAAAGGATGATTTATAAACCGTTTGGGTTTTGAAAATTGAAAAAATAAAAAATTTCCAAAAAATTTGGGGCAATAAATGATTTCCTGCCATTTTCTTTTAAAAGATTATTTCATGCGCCGTAGGTAATTCATCCGTGAACTCCAATTTTGGCATACTTTTTCCCGCATTTCGGCCGGTATCTCACCAATGGCAGCTGTTGTCTTCCAGGGCTGAGATTGTGGCTGGCTAGTCCCTGTACACGATAGACTTCACGTATCCCTACAAAAAATAGTCTAGTAGGGTCAAATCGCATGATCTTGGACTGCTCCAAAACGTGAGATAAATTGCTCTCCGAACTCACCTCTCAATAGTTTCATGGTATCGTGTGCCGTGTGCCGTGTGGCATGTGGCATCGCCTTTTTGAAACTACATGTCAACCAAGTCCAATTCTTTCATTTTAGGCAACAAAAACAATCGGTAATCATCCCACGCTACACTCAAAAAAAAAGACATGAACTAAAATGTAATCAAAAATTTCCTTCAAAATAGTTTATTTAAGTAAAATTTTGTTAAAACTTAGAAAAATTTTCTTAAAAAGAATAAAAATTCCTAAGTTTGAGGAAAAACGAAATAGTTTATACACTCAGAAATAGTTCATATTATTCCTAAGTAATATTTCTTGGTTTTAGGAAAAAAAATTACTAATTTTAAGAAAAAACATCTTAGTTTTAAGAAATTTGCATACTCAAATGCAATAAAATTAAGTTTAGTTCAAAAAAAGTTAAAAAAATGTGTCTAACTTAAATCGAGAAAGTATTTGAACTAAATGTGTGTTCATTTTTTGTTTGCGAGTAGTAAAATTAACTAAATTTTAGAAAGCCATTTCCAAATTCAGTTTATAAGTATACCACTTTCTAATTTTGAAGAATTGTTTTCGGAAAATTAGTTCAGACAATTAAAAACAAGACGTTATAAATTTTTTCCTATGTTATAAAAAAAATTTACTTGATTTACTTGATGAACTATTTCTAAAGAAATTTTTCATGCAACTAAGTTCAGATAAATTTTAATAAAATATTCTTTTTTTCAAGTAAAACTATTATAAATTTTTTATAAATTTGGTAAAGGCCTTTTTTTGTTGGAAACGTTTAAATTATTTTCAATATTCTTTTCAAAAAAATCAATTGAGAACAAAATAGTTAGTTTTCCTAATTTACAAGAAAAAATATTATTAAAGGAAACGAATTTAATTAACCATTTAAAAAAATTATCGTACATGATTGTAATTTTTCGTGCATGATTCAAAAATGGCTCGCATGCTTGTCTCTAATCATAACAGTCTTTAACATTGAATTTAAAGTAGCTTAACATATTTTTTTTATCATTTTGTTAGCAAAAGGTTAAAAATTTCGAATTTGCGCTTTTATGTAATAATTTCGTTTTCTGACTACAATACAAAATATCGCAGGCACATTTTATACATTACGGCATAATGGCTTTCCTATAATTGACGTAGCGCTTATTAAACTTTATAGTAATCGAACTATTTTTTTAAATTTGTATATGTCAAATAAAGTTTAAGATAAAAATCCCATAAAATAAACTTATGACATTTTTCCATTTTCCAATAATAACAAGAAATGTTACTGTTATATTTTGTATTTTTGCAACAATTTCCTTAAATAAGTTAATTTAAGAAGACAAAGGACCCCCAGTGTTCCTTAGCCATACATGCCGTGTGTCAAGTAGGGCGTCCCTTTTTATAGTTCTCTCAAGCAGAACCGTTAATTAACTACGAAAGGGATCTGACTTTGACACAATTTATTACGTTTCAGCATATGCTACAGTACATTTTTTTAATTTGTTTACCTTTTTGCTAATGAAATTAAATTTATATTTTAAATATATGAATTTAGTATAATTCAATTTAATTTTAGGACAAAAATGTATAGCAAAAAGCTGGTTAAAAGCAGTGTCCTCACAAAGCGGATGTCCTCCGAAAGTGGAAAAATACTTACTCAATGAATGTAAGGTACCTTTACCATAGAAGCAGGATAAGGATATTTTTCACTTAAAAGTAGTGCTATTTAACTTGATGTTAGGAAATATTTTGTTTTATTTTTAGGGAGTTAAGTCCTAGTTTTTAGTAAAAAAAAATATCTAATGAACTTAAATAAAATAAAATTTTTCTTAAACCAAGGAAACATTTCCTAACTAACAGTAAAATTTTAGATGATGTATGAACTAATTTAAAGGAAATTTTACTGTTTTCTAATAAAAATTTACTTCTCAGTAGTAAAATTTTTCTATAATTTAGAAATTTTGACCAAAAGTAAAATTTGTTTCTTAATTTCAAGGAAACTTTTATTTAATATAGGTAAAAAGTATCTTTGGCGTCGTTTTCATTTCAATTTTTCCCCTAAATAAATAAATTTTTCTAAATTCTACCTCATTTTTTTTTTTAAATGTGGCTGCTATTCACACCAAATTCTGTTTGTTGACCTACCCATTGAGACAAAAATAAACTACGTCGTTAAAGACAATTTTCAATAGAAAGATATTTCTCACACAGCACAAATTTTTATAATAAAATTCAATGAATTGCAAGCGTTGTTCGATTGTTAGTCTATTCGAGGAGAAATGGCAAACCTTACTGAGAATTTTTGGCATTGCCACTTGTCACGAATCTCTTTTCTACTCTGAAAAAATTTACACTGAAAACCCCAATAGCAAAAAAGACACCCACCACCTATTTAAACAGGCTTTGGATTTGCGTAATCAATTAGAGCTAATTTAAAATGATAAACTGAAATATAAGGGGCTATATACACCCGTGTAAAAAAAATCAGATCTGAACAGATTTTATTAGATCTAATTGAAAGTGATCTCGAAATCAAGAACAAATTTTAGATCTAATTAGATAAAATATAAACAGATCTAATCAAATTAGACTTGAACAAATCTGGCACCATATTTTTTTCAGCACCTTTTAGATATGAACAAATCTGGCACTAGATCTGATCAGATCTATTCATAAAGTGAACCACATGTGCCATATCTAATCATATATACTATGACAAGTGGCCTCAAATAATTTTTTTTAAAATGCCACCAACAATGGAATTTGTTCATACAAAAAACTTTTTGTAAATTTTTGTGACTTTTACTTTTATAATAATATAACTTTATTTGATCTTATTTTAATATTAATATTCAATTTTTTATTATAACATTAAATAGTTTTGATCAAAACATTAAATTTACAATGGAGAGAGAATGTAATTCGATACTCCCATATTTGGATACATTGATAATTAAGAGAGACAACAGATTAATAATGGATTGGTATCAGAAACCAACTGTATCAGGGAGAATAATAAATTATTACTCTAAACATAGTAGGAACATTATCATCAACACAGCTAAGAATTTTATAGAGAGAGTATTGACAATAAGTGATGTAGAATTTCATAGAGGAAACATTATAAAGATCAGAGATATATTACGATATAATGGTTTTCCAACTGAGTTATCTTATAGATTAGTAGGTCAATATAGAAATAGGATAACACAAAATGGAGCATATATAACTGAACCACGAATTTTTAAATCTTTAACATATGTCCCTGGATTATCAGAGAGATTGGCGAGATCTAATATCTTTGATAAGGAGAAATATGGAATAGCTCATCGTAATTTTAATACATTAGGGAAATTATTTAGTAAGATTAAAGATAGAATTGATAAGTGGGATATGTCAAATTTAGTTTACAAGATACCTTGTCAGGGAAATGATCAAGGAAAATTGTGATAAAGTATATATAGGAACGACAAAGAATAAATTAAAAACCAGAATTTCAGGACATAAATCAGACCAAAAACATAGAAATATTAATTCGGAAAAAACCGCATTGTCATCTCATTGTTCTATATTAAATCACCATCCTAACTTTGAAAATGTTTCAATATTAAGAACAGAAAATAATTATAAAAAACGTTATATGTTAGAAATGTTAGAAATCATTAATACACCTTTGACACAGAGAATGAACTTTAAAGCTGACACAGAAAATTTAGCTCAGAATTATAGATATTTAATTAGTAAAAAATTAGGAAACTTAAATGTATAGATATGTTTTTAATAACTATAATAATTTAATTTCATAATGTTATTTTATTTTATAAACAACATTTATTATGTTAAATTTCATAAACCAAAGTATTAAACCAATATGAAAATATTTTTTACGATCTTAAGCAGGAAAATGTTGTTTATAAAATTACCACTTCTATTTGATTAAATGTTAATTTAATTTTTAAAAATTTAATTTATATTTAAATTTTAAATATTTTTTATATTTAAATGTTAAATATTTTTTTGTCTGTCAATTTTTTATAAATATTAAAATTTTGTTTTCCTGAAAATGCTAAAAAATTGTTAGCGAAATATCGAAAATAAAATAAGAAATTTTATAAAAAAGGATCTTTAGCTTAAAAAAAAATTAAATATTAACTTTTACTTTTATTTTCAAAGAATTTTTATATGAAACATTTCAAATAAAAAATTGAATTTTAGCAAATATTTTTAATTACTTAAAATTTTATGATATTTTTTCATGTGTAGCTTTAAAAAAAAATTAAAAATGAAAGTATAAACTTAAAACAATTTAGAAAACACATTTTCTACAGAATTTACATAAATTCAATTCAGACTTTCCAAAACAATACAATGAATGGTCTTCTATTGTCACACATTGGGATGGACACAAAATCAATTTAACCACTTGTTAAGTGAGGTGCATATTTGACAATATTACTACAGTTTAGAGTGTTAACAATGCTTAATGATAGATCGATTTAAAAACATAATTTTGTAGTATATTTTGATTAATTACCAACATAATCGATGATTAAAACAATATGTTAATATTATGCTGTTCAGAAGTATGTGTCTTAAGTCTTTTGTTTTGATTTTGCTAAATTAATTATGGAGGTTTGTTATGGCATATTTAAAGTAACAAAATGTAATTGAAAAGTGAAATTATAATCATATTAGACAAAATTTGACGTTTCATATAATTGTAGGTGTTAACATTTATATGTAAAAAAAAACTAAACAATATCAAAGTTGCTTTCTTTTGCCCTGACAAACAAATCTTTGTCTATTTGTTTTAAAACTTGTTAATAACCGGCTTATTTTGTTGCTATTCGTGTTACGAGATTCCATACATAATTTAGTTAACTCTTTATAAATTTTTAACGTCGAAAATATTATATTATTTTTTTGTCTATTTATTTTTTCTTTCATATATATTTTTTTTTAATAATTTACATTAATATTAAATTTTAAATTAATTAATTTTACAAATAAATATTTACACATGTATAAGGGTTTCA
Organism: Eustalomyia histrio; assembly: GCA_949748255.1. Lineage (NCBI taxonomy): Eukaryota > Metazoa > Arthropoda > Insecta > Diptera > Anthomyiidae > Eustalomyia > Eustalomyia histrio. The sequence goes on from OX456524.1 coordinate 37,362,781, forward strand.
TATGGACAATTTTAAGCCTTATCTAATTAAATAAATATAAAGCAAATCTTTGTTAATATATTTTCCCCTAAGTTAAATTTGTAAAGACCAGTTTGCATATCGCACTTAATATTATATTCAAAACATTCGATGGTTAAAGGGATAATTGGAATTTATTTGTTGTACACTAACAGCTCCACTGTCTGTTAGTTCATTTTGTACATCATTTTGTGTTGATTTTGAATTTAATGGTTCATGTGCACCATAGGGATCATTTCTGCGTTCCCAGCTACTACTACTGCTGGTGCCGTGGCCAGTTTGTCCATTGCCATAGGAAGTATAAGCTGATACTTGAGGTGGCGTTTGTGCTCCATGTATGTGTAAATGAATTTCTTTGCTTGGATGAATATCGGCATGTTCCAGTGGTGCTGAATGCCAACCACTCGATACATGAGGATTCCAGCTCCAAGATGGTTGTGGTGCAGCTATATGTTCAAATTGTCCAAATTTAGCTTTTAATGTAAAAAATTTTCCCAATAGAGCTACAGCATTTAATAGGAATAACATTTTTATAAGGAATAATATTTTAAGAGCTAATAAGACTAGAAATGCAACCATAGCAGAAAGTACACCAAATTTGAAGATGATGGGTATAAGAGCCATTTGCAAGCGACGAATTTTACCAAATGTACGTCCCTCTGCAAAGAAAAATAAATACATTTTTTTTTAAGTAAGATCTTCAGACATTCAGACACTTGTTATCAATTTAAAAAAAAATATAGTTTACAAATAAATCAAAAATATTTTAGGCCTGATTACTAAATATCCCTTTGAAATTTAGCTAACAGTTAAATTAAAAAAAAAAAATCTTCTTTTTCCTGAACACTTTAGAAAAAAATCTCTAGTAATTAATTGTAATAACTAATTCTATATATATGAATTAATTATTAATTATATTTCACGGGAGATTTAGTAATCGGGCTTAAGACAGCTATTCTGAACATAACGGATATCAACAGCTTCTATAGGTGCACTCACCTAAAAAAGTCTGTAATGGCAACTGAAAATTTTGCTGTTATTACGGGAAATTTTGCTAATTTGAGCCCAGCGGTATTTTTTGCTAATCTTAGCAACACATGGCTGCTGACGTGTAGTACAATGAAATTTGTAGAAAAATTAGCTGCCGCTACTAAGTTTGAATAAACTTTTCGTAAAGTGGATATTAAAATCTGTTTACTAAATTCAGCAAAAAAAAAATACTAAATATTATTAATATTAGTACAAAAGTTCAAATTTATTTTTTTTATCGAGCATCAAAATTTTTAATTTTATTTATTTTTTTTTCAAAAAGTATTTTAGACCAAATTAAAAAAAATCAAAGGCTTAAAAATTGTAAAAACATAAACGAATTTATCATTTTGTTTTAATTTGCTAATTTCGGTTTTGCAAAATATTTTAGTAAATTTTTTTTTCTTTTAAGGTCAACTTTTAATTGTTTTTAGGGCTGATTTTTGAATTAAAAAAACTTTTTAGCGATATTTTAAGTGTGTGTCCTATTTTTAGTATATTCACATCCAGCAAATCGGCTTTCAAAAATTTTTAAAATGATTTCTGAAATTGGCAACAAAAATTTGTAAAAATTCTGTAAAATGTAAATAGCAAAAACATTTGCTAAATAATATTTTTTTTGCTAAAAATCAGTACAAAAATAGTGAAAAATTGTTTAAAAATTTTTCTACTAACTTTTTTTCCGAGTGTGTGATTTTTGACAATTTTTTAAATATTGATAATAAATCATAAAAACAAACCATTGCAAATAAAATTAAGCTTTATTAAAGTATTTAAGCTAGTTGGTAGCGTGCTAGCTTATCAATACGGGGGTCGTGGGTTCGATTCCCACCAGAGGCTCTGGTTTGTTTTCGCTACAACGAGCCGATGGCCTTTGTTGCTAGTGCTCGGTTAGGGTATTAGGATATAATTTATAATTATATGATTAAAAAAAAATAAAAAAAATAAAGTATTTAAACCACCAAAATAGCGAATGGTTCACCCATAGAAAAAATATAGTTGAACATCCTAATGATCATAAATATGATTCACTTACGACGACCTACAAGGGACCAGGAAAATTAATTCGTTATAAGCAAAAATTGTATTGATAGGGGTAAAAATTTGTGTAATAAATTTTAATTATCCAAATTCTTTCATTGCATTCCTAAAATAAACTGTTTGTTATGCATTTAAGGAAAAAATTCAGATTGTTCAGTTTAGAATTTATCAAAATACATTTAAATATAGAAAATATGTAAAATTGTTATACGCATTATGCAAAAATGTGTATATTTATATTTCTCTACAGAAAAAGTCTCAAAATCTAAGGATTTTTCCGTATAGAAAAAAAAGTAATGCTAATTGAGTAAATTTACTCTCTTTGTGTGTTAATGGAAATATTCAACAAATATTATGCGAAATTTGACTCACAAAAAATAAGTAAATTTACACTGTAAGTGCGTAAAAAATTATATGGAATTTTGCAGTTAATATATCGGGTGATAAATAAGTCAATAATCCAATCACTCCAACGCCTTTTCTAACAGTATGATACGTTTTTTTAGAATAATTTATCTCAGGCCTGGGGTGATTGCCTACGTTTCCAGCGAGCATTTTTTTTAAGGTCTGAAAACAGGTAAAAATTGCTGGTAGTCAAATTTAGCGAATGCGGTGGGTGCAGAAGTAGTTGAAACTGCAATTCATGCATTTTATTTGGAATCATCGACACATTGTTGTTTTTATTGCACTGTGAGCTAACGCGGCATCCATTTCGATAACAGCTTTCTCACGGACAAATGTTGTTGCAAAATAAAGCCGAAACGTTCCATCGATATCTCCTTTACGGTCTACCAAAACGATTTTGTGAACTTTTTTGGGCGACCAGAGCGTTCGGTGCCATCGGTGTTTGTACGACCACTTTTCCACCATTTGTCGCCATGAAGCAGAGTCCGAATAACACTTATCAAGTCAAGCTTTGGCTTGAACGGTGTTTTCCCTATTAAAAATCAGTAATAAATCAACACACGAAATTGCTTTAAATCCATTGTAACTTGTATCATCTGAAGGTTGGTTGGTTTCAAAAAATCATATGGATTTTTCATTAGTGAAGCCACCTATGTGTGAGCCTACGGATTATTCACCGATGTAATACAGTAGAATCTCACAAATTAGAACCACTTTTTTCTTCGGGTTGTTCTAATTTCTGGACATTTTTTTTTTACAGAAAATACCCTGCGGGGAAAAGGGGGTCAGTTGGAAATAGGGACCTGTCCCGGGATAGATAAAAACTGATCCGCTTCCGAAAAAACATATCACGAGAAAGGTGAAAAGAACACCGGTTCCTAAAGTACATATCACGCGGGAAAAGGACCTATCCTAGGACACGTCACGTGACCGGTTCATTGTGATAGAGACCGGTCACTTTAACATGGGCTTGTCCTAGGAGGGGGTCAATTGCCCTTAGTGAAATCTCACAGGACTGGTCTAAAAGAACTTTCAAACCGGTCACGTAATAGGTACTTTAGGAACCGGTCCTCTTTTCACCTATCAAGTGCTATGTATTTTCGGAACCGGTCCAGTTTTCACCTATCACGAGACAGGTCCCGAATCCCAACTGACCCCTTTTTCCCGCAGGGTACATATAATTCAGGTTTTTCCCTATTCAGTTTAAAATCATTAAGAAAAAATTTTGTAGTAAAAATAAAACAAAAAAACTTCCAGAAGTTAGAACCACAGGTTCTTATATCAAAGCTCTGGACGGTTCAAATTTGTGAGAGTTCTAATTTGTAAGATTCTAATGTATGTAAATTTTCCAAGTTTGTGCATAAAACAGAATATTTAAAGTGTAAATATACGTAAGCAGTGCCAGAGAATACATTTTTAAATGCGTTGATGTTTACAAAAATGCATATATATGACGGGAAAGTTAATTCTTTTTTATTTTGTTTTTTTATTTTTGTGGGGCAGTAAGTATCACCCTATTGGAAAGTGCTGTCATTTTTGCAGATATCATCGTATATGGCTTTGGTTTTAACATCCATGAAGTACACATGTGCAAAATTTGTAGTGAATAACAACGAATCGATATACGCCTGAGCTGTAAGATTTTGGAACTCAACAACGAAGTGGATGATTATCTATCAAAAATGATCATGAGCGACGAGACTCATTTTTATCTCAGAGGCCACGTCAATGGGGAAACTTCCATTTGTAGCATAAATTTAGAAGTGCTAGTTAACATAATCAGTTAAAAATCAAATGTATTTATACTTTAAACAAAAGTTATAGCGAAAGCAAATCAGATGATGTTTTATGCCCCACCTACACAGAAAAAATTATTGCCAAACAAATTTCACTTTCATTTTTTTTTTATTTTTTGTTCATTTTTAATTAAAAGTTTAATCATATCAAATAAATTTTTAATTGATAATGAACTTGGTGTAAAAAATATTACAGTTATTCAAATTGCAAAATTGCATCTCAAATCCCTAAACAAAACAGATAAAAAAAAATTAAAAATAAAACAAAAAAAAAGAAATGTTTATTAAAAATAAATAATAAATAAAAGCGTCATCACTTAATTTTTTTAAAAAAGAGAACCGCACTCATTGTTTAGATTTAAAAATTTATTGATACAAAAAAAAAATAATTTTGGATAGATTTTTCCGATGGATAATCGAAAGCTATTTCTGCTGAATTAATGACGTATTGGTTTTAATGCAGGGCTTGATAATTAATTTTATATCATATTTTTAATTTTATGAATCTATAAATAAACTATAATCACTTCATATCAATGGTTCAATTTTGACTTGATTGAATAATTTGTTCTGCGATTCTGTTCGCGAACGATTTTTAGTTATTTGATTTGTTAAAACTTAATCAATTTGATTGATTAAAAAGAATCAAAAAAAAATTAAATTGAAATTGTAGAAAATTATTCAAACAATGAGCAGAATTTTGCAAATCGATTCTTTAAAAATTGAATTAGATTTGAAAATGAATAATGTTTTTAAAGGTCTTTTTTGAAATCTAAAAAAATTGTTAAAATTAGAATTTGTTAAAATTTCAATTCTTTTATGATTCCACCCTTTTTCTAGAATATTTATTTTAAATTTTTAGCAAACAATATCTGCGAAAAATCATTTTAGAAAATGGACAATTTGATTATTTAACAATACGTTAAGGATTTTTGGATATTTCAACTTTAAAAATGGGAACATGAGAACAAACTTTTCTGGCAACACTGCAGATATGCATGCACCAGTTATGATAAAGTTGGTACCATAGTATTTTTTGTGGTGCTATTAGAACTTCAAAAGTACTATGGTACTCCTGTGAACTATTTGGTACAAAGTATTTAAAAATATCCATGCGTTGATGAATTAAACACAAACATATGTATATTTCATAAAAAATATTGAAATTTTGATTAAAACTTTTATTGATTTGAGTCTGGAATTTCAATTGAAAATTTGATTAAAATTTCAATTGATTTTTCGTTAGAATTTTAATTAAAGCTTTTATTGATATAATTTATACTTTAATTGAAAATGTTGAAGATTTTTAATTGAAAATGTTGAAGATTTTTAATTAAAAATTTAATTGATATGATTGAATTGATAATTGAGAAATTAAATTAATAAAACATATTCTTTTGCTGGTCCAAATTCAATTAAAATTTTAATTTTATTTACAAATATTTTTATTGAAACTCTATTTTAGTTAAAAATGATACATAAGGGTCATTCCATGTCAAACCGCACAGAAAAGTGTTATTTTCGGATTTGTCATCTTCGATTTTAATGAAATTTGCCACAAATATTATAAATGGGTAGTGTTTATTAAATCATTAACCTTTCGGTCCCAAACCCTTTCGGTTTTCGAAATATGACGTCATGAAAATTGGCAAAAACGTCAAAATATCGAAAAAGTGTCAATACAAATTTCAAGGCGGAGACTCATTTGGTTCCTGAGTTATGAAGGAAAACGTGGTCATAAGGAAATTTTCGTCAACGAGTTCATATGCAAAAGCTTACACACAACAACAAAATATGTATACTAAACTATGTACACACCAGAGAACTGCATTTGCTGATTGCAAAACGTTTTGTAGAAACACATTTCATAAATGTTATATGTATATTGGGGTGGGTCTAAAATACGTTTTTTTAGAATTTTTATTAGGAATACCAAAAATATTGTTCTCTGTGAATTTTTTTTTTTAATTTAGGTCGACATTTCAGGCTCGCCCAATCCGGTTAAAGTTAAATATTGTCTAATTTTCCAATCAAAATAAATGAAAAAAAATTTAGACAATATTTAAATTTTTCCGGATTAGGTACGCCTGAGATATCGACATAAATTTTTTTTCCAAAAAAATATTTATATTTCACAAAGAAGAATATTTTTATTACTAATAAAAATTCTAAAAAAGCGCATTTAAATCCCACCCTAATGAAAACAATATCATTTATGAAATGTGTTTCTATTTTGTTTTAATTATGAATACACTCATACGCGTTGTTTGTTGATTTTTCTGATTTATTCAACGCTGACTTTTTGTTGGGTGATTAAATTTGCAGTAAACATAATCGACATATGATTCAAACTCATCCGAATTACGCGTTCAGTAACATGAAGCTGATTTTATTCTACAGTGAATTTTGTTGAATTATTAAATGTGAACAAGAATTTTTGTGTATGATTAAATCAAGAAAAAAGTTGATTTTGCAGTTCACTGGTAAACACATACACACTCATAGCATGTAAAAGATTTTTCGTATGAAACCGTCAAGATAATTTGCTTACGACAACGATTTCCTTCATAACTCAGGAACCAAATGAGGCTCCACCTTGAAATTCCCCCACAAATGTAGAGAGGCTTTAAATTTTAACATATATTTTTTTCAGAATTTTGAAAAAACTAGATTTTGAAACATGGGTCTTTGAAGATTAAACCTAAAAAAATTGCTTTTAACCTTTTAATACAAAAAAATTTTTGGGATGCCATTTTGAAGGTAATCTTTTCACCTTTAAAATGGTACCAATTGATATATATAGTTTAGAAATTATGGGACACTTTTTCGATATTTTGACGTTTTTGCCAATTTTCATGATGTCATATTTCGAAAACCGAAAGGGTTTGGGGTCAAAAGTTTAATGATTTGATAAACACTACCCATTTACAATATTTGTGGCGAATTTCATGAAAATCAGAGATGACAAATCCGAATGCTGTGCGGTTTGACATGGAATGACCCATAATTTAAAAACAATTTGAAAAACAACACATGTTTTATAGCAAATATTCACATAATCTTAGGTTCTTTTAGAATCCGGTATTTTATAGAAGAAGCCTCAGATTTCTTTAGCTATTTCTTATAGAAACGGCCTTCGATTCTAAAGAATGTTATGCAGATTTAAAGAAAAAAATTTTTTTTCCACAAAAAAAAGTAAAAGCAACAGATTCTTAAGACTGCTGTTTTTTTATTTAATTCCAAGTACTTTTTCCTATAGAATTCTTTAAACAATTATTAAAATCATTACAGCGTCGAGAAAATGTACCAGAGTCTGAACGCTTCTTCCTAAGATTCTAAACACTTTTTAGTGTAGAAAAACACTGATTCTTATTTCTATGGAAAAGTTACAAATTCAAAATACTTATTTCTCAAGAAAAAATATCGCAACCTTAGTAATTTTTCTTATAGAAAAAGTCTTAGATTCTAAATACTGTTCCTAAAGAAAAAGCCTCACTTTTCAGGTACCTTTTAGTACAGAAAAAGTCTCAGATTCTAATCACTGTTTCCTATGGAAAGAGTCAAGGATTTGGAGGTTTCCTCACATGAAATTCATTATCGTAAAAAATCATTTTTTTAAATAATTTTTACGTGAAACCCGAACAATTTACTAGGCTTTACTGCAAAAATATTATTTTGGTATATGTTTATAATAATAAAAATAACTGATTTAAACAATTGTTTTTACTTTACTATTGATTGTCACACAAACAACTATCATGTAGTAACTGTCAAACTTTTTTTAATGAAAAGTGTGTTTAAATTTTAAGGGCCGATGTTGATTTTGAATAAAACACAAATTATTTAGGAAATTATTGTCATTTCTTTTTATTATGATAATATGGTATGGTTCAATTATGTATGGAATAAAATATTGGACAAATGGCCGCCTCGACTTTGGCGGCACACCTCCATCCGATGGTCCAAATTTTCGATGACGCTGAGGCATAATTTAGGTTCTATGCCGTTATTGTGCCGAATTATCTCATCCTTTAGCTCTTGAATTGTTGCTGGCTTATCGACGTACACCTTTTCTTTCAAAAAACCGTAAGAAAGAAGTCCAACTGTGTCAAATCACATGATCTTGGCGGCCAATTGACATCGCCACCACGTGAGATAACGAGCCATTGTTTCGTTAGCTGCACTCAGAAAAAAAAATTAGTAGAAAAATTTGTAAACGGTTTTCAATCCCACTTTACTTTTTGTACTGATTTTTAGTAAAAAATTATTATTTAGCAAATCTGTTTGCTATTTACATTTTAGAAATTACAGAATTTTTACAGAATATCAACAAATTTTTGTTGCTAATTTCAGAAATCATTTTACAAATTTTTGAAAACTTATTTGCTGAAATTAGCAAAAAAAATTACTAAATTTAAAAAAGTCGATATTGAAGAAAATGTTATTTCTAATAATTTAAACTTATACATACAAACTTAAATTGCCCTAAAATGTTACATAGGATTAAAAAAGGGATCGGAAGTGAAGATACCGACTCATGTCTAAAAAGAGGACATCCACTTAAAATAGCACTAAAAAGGGGTTTTTAGAATCAGCCCTAAAAACAATTCAAATTTAACCTTAAAAGTAAAAAAAAAATTGACTTTAATATTTTTCAAAACAGAAATTACCAAATTAAAACAAAATGATAAATTCGTTTATGTTTTAACAATTTTTAAGATTTTTAAGCCTTTGATTTTTTTTTTTAATTTTGTATAAAACATCTTTTAAAAAATATGATCAAAATTTTTGATGCTCGATAAAAAAAATAAATCTAAAACTTTGTACTAATATTAATAGTATTTAGTAATTTTTTTTTGCTGATTTTAGCAAACAGATTTTAAATTCCACTTTACAAAAAGTCTACTAAAATTTAGTAGCGGCTACTAATTTTTCTACTAATTTCATTGTACTACACGTCAGCTGACATGTGTTGCTAAGATTAGCAAAAAATACCGCTGGGCTCAAACTAGCAGAATATTCCGTAATAACAGCAAAATTTTCAGTTGCCATTACAGACGTTTTTTGGTGAGTGTGTGTGGCAAGTGGCACCCTCCTGTTGAAACCACAATAAGTTCGTTATCATCTCGCGATAGCGAACACCATTCACGGTAAATGCTTGGCCGACCTCATGACACACTACATATCGCGAGCAACAGCAATGTTTTCCGCAAAACGAACTGGGCGAGCATGCACAGGTGTATTCACAGACCCGGTTTTCTGAAATTTGCCCAAAATTCACCCAATTGTGGACACATTTGGTCGATTATGCTGACCAAAAAAAATCACGAAGTGCACGAAATGCATTTTGATTTGAACGCCCATTTTCATAATAAGCCTGAATAACTTTAACGCGTTGCCCGATTGTGTATCTTTCTATGGTTCAAATTGATTTAGTCTGAAATTGAGAAATGTCAAATTAAATGCAGAAAAATACTTGACGTTTCGGTGTGGTTCACATTCAACATCGGCCCTTAAAATTTAACCACCCTTTAAAATAATTTTATAAGAAAAATTTAAATTTTTTATTAAATAATTGCAGAAAAAATAATAATAATTTTATAAGAAAAATTTAAATTTTTTATTAAATATTTGCAGAAAAAATTCTAAATGATGTTTTTTGAAAAAAAAAAAATATTCTTTTCATATTTTCATATAAAAATCTTAAATTGGCCCCCCCATTTTCGTAACAGTTGTTCATTACTTTTATATTTTTGTTGTTTTACACTTGTCGATTATTTTCATTTCTTTTTTTAATTTTATTACAAATAACTAGTACAACTAGAGCTGAACAATTTTTTTTTTTTTTTTTTGCTTCTTTTAACACTTATAAACATTTTTTGCACTTGAAATTTTATTTCAACAATCTATTGGGCATTTTTTTTACAATTACATGCAAACCAAAAAAAACGGATTTATTAGCTTTGTCTATGGCAATGATCTTGCAAAGATATCGTAGATAAAGCTATGCCAATATATTCCATAGTAAATGTTACTTATAACTCAAAAAAATACGTCTGTAATTTTACAGAATTATTTCTAATTTAAAGTTAAGGATAAATTTTATTAAAATTAATAACATTTTGTTTTAAAGAATTGTAAATCTATAAATTTTGTGATTGAATTAACAACATTAGAGCCAAAAATAACAACGTTACGCCGCAATTACTGCGCACTGTTATGCAAAATGTAATCAAAAGAGAACACATTTTGATCAATGCCGACGATGGCCATTTGTAGAATATAATTTTCCACAGTTAATTGAAACAAAATTTATAATTCCAAATTAACATAATCAGTTAAAAGCTAAATGTGACTTCACTTTAAACAAAAAGTTATTGCGAGAGAAAATCACCAAACCAAAAATTAAAGAATAATTATGCAAAAATATTGGGTGTCTAACTTAAAAATGCGGGGTTTACAATAGATGGCCTATCATTTACACATGGTGTGTGTCTTTGATAACTTATATGGCATTTTGTAGGATAAACCTCTGTCATTTATTCTCGAAATAGTGTAAAGAAAAAGTTTTTTTTTTGCTTTGAAAACAAGGAATTTTGTGCCATCAAAGCATCATTTGCGGGAAGTTTGCTTTACTTCTTCAATTTGAAAAAAAGTGCAGCTGAAGCACATCGATTGCTCACCGAAGCGTATACTGAATATTTTTTTACCGTTTTGAACGTGCGAGAGATGGTTTGTGCGGTTCAGAATTGGTGATTTTGAGACGGAAGACAAATACCCCCCAGGTCAGCCAATCAAATTCTTAGATGATGAATTTGAGGCATTACTCGATAAAAATTGTTGTTAAACTCGAAAAGAACTTGCTAAATCTTTGGGAATCACTCAAGCAGTAATTTAAAAATGTTTGCAAGCAGCAGGATTCATCTAAAAACAAGAAAATTGGGTACCACGACAGTTAAAGCCGAGAGACGTTGAAAGACGATTTTGCATGTCCGAAATGCATCCTGAACGTTGTGAAAAGAATTCATTTTGCATCGAATAATTACTGGCGACGAAAAAATCGATGCTTTACAACCCGAAGTGCAAGGAATCGGAATTGGAACCTCTCGTTAGTTCCAGAGTGGGGTCGAACAAATAGGGTGGATTTTTATGCACATAAGACCCAATGTTGTATGATGACTCATAGGGTTGTGGAGTCTGCAGCGTTATCTGTCCATTTGGAGAGTATCGATATTAAGGAATCGGAAACTCTTGATGTTCTCGGCATGAAAATTCAGTGGGATATCTGTTGGAATAAACACATTTTTGAAGCATTCAAGTGTTTAGGTTTTTTAAAACGGCACAAGAAGTACTTCACCCCATCCGATCTTCTTACTATCTATACCACCTATATCTGGCCAAAACTGAAGTACAACTCCCATATATTGGTAGGTTCTTCAAGGTCTATTTTTGAACTTTTGGACCATGTTCAAAGAAGGGCTGCGGCGCTTAGGTAGGATATCCAGTTCTATTGATTCATTGGAGCATCGACGCAATGTGGGCTGTGTGACACTGTTATATCGATACTATCATGGGATATGCTCTGCTGAGATAAGTGAACTTATCCCCGGGTTTTTGTCCGCAATACTCGCTTGTCCAGTAGAGCCCATCCCATTGTGGTCGATTGTCCAGTGAACCGCACAACACATTACAGGGAAAATTCGTTCATAAGTCGGACTAGTCGTATATGGAATAAACTCCCCGCAGAGGTCTTCCCTGACAACTATAATATAGGGATTTCAAGTCTAATATTCAAAAACACTACTCCCTCTTTCCTCCTACTCATAACCTATTATCCTGACATCAGCACATTGTACTGCATTCATAGAGGGCAACCTCTGAGTGTTGATAGATAAAAAAAAAATCGAATGTGAAGCCCGGCCAACCAGCCAAATCAAAGCCGAATACACATGGCGCCAAGATTCCATCTATTATGAGCTGCTGAAAGCAGTCCATACGTCCACAGGGGATTGAACCAAGCACAACTAAATCGTGTGAAGCGAGCATTGATCGAAAAACGCCCGGAATATGCGACCAGACATGAAACCGTAATATTCCATCATACCAACGTCCGGCCAAATGTTGCAAGATCGGTTAAAAAGTTTTTAGAAAATGGTGGTTGGCAAGTTTTGCTTCATTCGCCTTATAGTCCAGACTTTGCCCTATCCGACTAACATTTATTTCTATCGATGCAGAATGCTCTCACTGAAATACACTTCACTTCAGAACATGGTATCCGAAATTGGCTTGATTCTTTCTTGGCCTCAAAAAAAGAAATAGCAGTTCTTTTGGCGCAGAATCTGTATGTTGCCAGAAAGATGGGACAAGCTCAAACATAGCTAACGGTTGCCAATACTTTGAATAAATTTTTATTGTAACAATGTTTTTCAATTTCCAAAATTTGGCAAAAAAAAATCCCGTATTTTTAAGTTATACACCCATCATCTTTTATTTTTTTGAGTGTATGAAATTATTTTCATTTATTATTCGCTAGCATTATGTTAATAATATTGTAAATAATGAAAGTGAAATTATTTTAAAATAATTGTATTAAAGCAAAAGAAGAAAAAAATATAATTGATAATTTATGTACTTTACCCATAAGATTTGGCAACAAACTTTGAAAGTTAGTTTAAAGTTTTATGCTACTTAAAATTTTAAATATAAATTAGATAATGATAGTTAAAAAATTTTTTATGAATAGTGCCTATTTGTTTTGGAGAAATTACTCAAAAATATTCATGAAATGTTTCTTATTGTGTTTGTACACCTTTTTGTGATTTTTCTAAGAGATAAAGTAAAACAAATTTTGCAAATTTCTTTTTGGAATCTTTTTAAGTTACAAATTTGAAGTTAATTCATTATTTTTTTGCTAAAATAAAATAATAATGACACCAACACTCCCTTATTAAATAAAAAACATGTAAGAGCGGCTAAATTCGGGTATGCCGAATCTTATATAACCTTCACCATGGTTGGGAAAAAACTGAAGTTTATATATGGACATATATGGAATGGACAGATTTATATACGGACGCCTTTAAGAGGAAATTAACCATTTAGTTTGGTGATAAAACTTGGACTCGGGAAGATTTATGGTTCCAGAAAATAGGTATTTAAAAAAAATTTATGTTTTGGGCATAACTTTTTTGTATCTGAACCAATATTTCCGAGTTTTTTTGTTATACTAAAGATTTTCGATCTTTTGCTATATAAGACGTATCCATAGGACATATTACAGCTCTAGAATAGTGTTTGTTGTTTGTGTATAAAAGGTGAAGAGGTGAAAGACAAGAATTTCAACAAATTGTTAAAAGAAATCACTAGAACTGCATGTGTTTTATTTCTACAAAAACGTTTGATTTAGCTGGCAAATTTGCATTTGGGATTTTATTTCGCTTTTTTATTAAAAAATATTTTTTATTTCTTTAGCTTAATTTTAAAAATTTGAAGGAAAATAGTTTATAATTTTTTTTATAAATTATTATAAGTTGTGACCTAAAATAGTTGCACTCAAAGGGAAATTATGTATAAAATTTTCTTAATATGTGAGAAATAAAATGGTTTAAAAATCTTTTTATAAATTCTTTTAAATCGGAGCAAAAAATAGAAATAAAACTGTTTGTATTTTGTTTGTATCAGAGGGTTTTTATACAAATTTTGATGTTTTTAGCCTATTTATGGATTATTTAATTATTAATATAAAATTTTATTAAAATTAATTATTAAATGTTAAAAAAAACAAAAAAAAAAGTCTTAAGAAAATAAAAAAAAAATTGTACACAAAAAAGTTGAATTGAGCGGGTGTAGGATTCGAACCCGCGGCCTTAGAGAAAAAAAGCATTTGTGACATAGCGTTTAAGCAACTGAGCTATTAAGGTCATGCCGAATCATCGTTATTTGAAATAAATAAACAGTTTTCGTTCATTAGAGATTTGTTTGGTTTTTATTTAAATGACAAATCTTTGTATGTGTTTGTTGTTTTTGTATAAAAGGTGAAGAGGTGAAAGAAAAGAATTACAACAAATCGTTAAAAGAAATCACTAAAACTGCATGTGTTTTATTTCTACAAAAACGTTTGATTTAGCTGGCAAATTTTCATTTGGGATTTTATTTCGCTTTTTTATTAAAAAATATTTTTAATTTCTTTAGCTTAATTTTAAAAATTTGAAGGAAAATAAAATAATATAAGTTATGACCTAAAATAGTTGCACTCAAGTGGAAATTATGTATAAAATTTTCTTAATATATAAGAAATAAAATGGTTTAAAAATCTGTTTATAAATTCTTTTAAATCGGAGCAAAAATAGAAATGAAAACGTTTGTATTTTGTTTGTATCAATGGGTTTTTATAAAAATTTTGATGTTTTTAGCCTATTTATGGATTATTTAATTATTATTAAATAGTTTATATAAATTAATTATTAAATGTTAAAAAAAAAAAACAAACAAAAAAAAGTTGTAAGAAAATAAAAAAAAAATGTACAAAAAAAAGTGAATTGACCAGGATTCGAACCCGCAGCCTTAGAGAAAAAAAATGTATTTGTGACATAGCGTCTAGACAACTGAGCTATTGAAGCTCACACAAAATTATCGTTAATAGAGGTACATATATAAAAAGTCTTCGTTCATTACAGATTTGTTTGGTTTTTATTTAAATGACAAATCTTTGTATGTGTTTCTTGTTTGTGTATAAAAGGTGGAGATGAGAGAAAAGAATTTCAACAAATGGATGTGTTTGTTATGCGTAATATTCTACATACATATTATACAAAGGGATTTTACGGAAAAAATTAGAGGTTGTCCTGGTTTTTTGCTAATATCTCAGCCATTTATTAACCGATCAGGCTGATAGCAAACATTAATGGATCACATTTAACAGAAATAAATAACAATGAAGTCCTCATCATTTCTGGGTTCTTCGGAAAACTAATTTCAACACACAGATGGACAGACGGACAGACGGACATCGTTAAATCAACTTCGCTCTTCATAAGGACCCAGAATATATATACTTTATAGGGTCTAAGATCAATATTGTAGAAATTACAAACGGAATGACAAACTTATATATACCCTTCCACCTGTGATGAAGGGTATAATTACAAACGGACAAACTTATATATACCCTTCCACCTGTGATGAAGGGTATAATTACAAACGGAATGACAAACTTATATATACCCTTCCACCTGTGGTGAAGGGTATAATAAAGATAAGCTAGACTGTGATGTAATTTTGAAAGTAATTATCATTAGTAGTGTGGTTTTAAATCTCTGAGAAAAAAATTCATAAAAATACACTGTGACATAATTATAACATTGGCATAGCAGCATTATGTTAAATATTACATTATGTACATTTAACATAATGCTAAATTATTTTAAAAACGTACAAGCCATAAAAATAGTATAAAATATTTTTAATTACAATTCGTTAAGTAACGAATAATTCAAACAAATATTACACATCTTTAAGACGTTATAATTAAATTATCAATTTTACATGCCCATAAACTAGTCCAGCTTAACTTTAACAACTACTTGTTAAACAACAAATTTTAAATCTTTCATCAATTTTGTAAAATAAACACCAAATAAATACTTGAGTACTATAAAAGTGAAACCGACAAACAACTTTAAAAATGGTTGTGCAATTGTTGTCCCAATGTCTTCTGGGATTACTTAATTTTTTTGTTTAATTGATAAACGTGTGCTAACACTTTATTGCACTGAAACAAATTTGTTGTTGATATTTATATTTACCTCCAACAGCGAAAGTTGTTGTACTACCATCACCAAATAAGCTTTCACTTAAATCTTCTTTAAACCAATTCCAAACACCTCTTACAATACCCCAAACACTCAGTGATGTATCATCGGCTGGTTTAAGAGCATTTTTTTCAACTGCTTCATCTTCATCACCATCATCAGCATCATCAGCATCATAATCATCATCATTAGCTTCTTCTGATGATGATTTCTCATTTGTAGCCTCAGTTGTGGTTAATAATTCCATTTTTGTGGACTCAATTTCGGTACTATTGCTATTAGTTTTAGTTAATTTACCAGCATACACCGTATGGAAACAACATATTGTCAAAGTAATTAGTAATAATTTGTAAAGCAGAGATTTTGTAATAATCTGGAACAAAATAAAATATTTTTTATTTAACTGTTTATTTTTAAGAGAACAAAACTTTTCTTATACATAATAATTAACTTTTAATTCGACAACATTTTTAAAATTGTAATATCCATTATTATTTATTTAAACTTATTCGTAGCAGAAAACTAACGACTGGCTCAATGAGTGCATGCAGTTTAAACGTAAACACTATTTTCCATTTAAGGGAACTTGTGTACTCGTTATGCATTCTTTAATTATGAATGGGATTCATAGTATTTAATATGTTTAACTAACCAATTTTGACAATTTCAAATAAAATCTTTTACTGCATTTACACAGAACAAAAACTTGTTACACTCAGAAAAAAAAGTTAGTAAAAAAATTTGCAATAGAGCGCCCTGGTAGGCTTGTCAGTGCGGGGGTCGTGGGTTCGATTCCCACCAGAGGCTCTGGTCTGTTTTCGCTACAACGAGCCGAAAGCCTTCGTTGCTAGTGCTCGGTTAGGGCATTAAGATATACATAATTTATTATTTTTGTACTGATTTTTAGTAACAAAAATATTATTTAGTAAATTTGTTTGCTATTTATATTTTACAAATTAAAGAATTTTTACATAATGTTTACAACTTTTTGTTACTAATTCCACAAATCATTTTATAAATTTTAAATTTTAAAAAAATTACCAAAAGAAAATTATTAATTTTACACCATTTAAAATTAGAACACTCAGAAAAATAAGTTAGTAAAAAAAATTCGTAAACAGTTTTCAACCCCACTTTACTATTTTTGTACTGATTTTTAGTAAAACAATTATTATTTAACAAATCTTTTTGCTATTTAGATTTTACAAATTACAGAGTTTTTACAGAATATTTACAAACTTTTGTTGCTTATTTCAGAAATCATTTTACAAATTTTTGAAAACCGATTTGCTAAAATTATCAAACAAAATTACTAATTTTAAAAAAGTGGATATTATAGGAAATGTTATTTCTAATTAAAACTTACACCTATAAACTTAAATTGCCTTAAAATGTTCCATAGATAAAAAAAGGGATCGGAAATGAATATACCGACTCATGTCTGAAAATAGGACATCCACTTAAAAAAGCACTAAAAAGTTTTTTAGTTCTAAAAATCAGCTCTAAAAACAATTAAAATTTGACATTAAAAGTAAAAAAAAAAATATTGACTAAAATATTTTTCAAAACAGAAATTATCAAATAAAAACAAAATGATTAATTCGTTTATGTTTTAACAATTTTTAAGATTTTTAAGCCATTGATTTTGTTTTTAATTTTGTATAAAATATTTTTTTTTTAATAAATAAAATAAAAAAATTTAATAAAAATAAATTAAAATTTTTGTACTCACAATATTTAGTAAACTTTTTTGCTGATTTTAGCAAACCGGTTTTAAATTTCACTTTACAAAAAGTTTACTAAAATTTAGTAGCGACAGCTAAGTTTTCCACTAATTTCATTGTACTACACGTCAGCAGACATGTGTTGCTAAGATTAGCAAAAAATGTCGCTGGGCTCAAATTAGCAAAATTTCCCGTAATAACAGCAAAATTATTAGTTGCCATCACAGACTTTTTTTGGTGAGTGTAAATATTATTGATATTGAAGGAAATTTTATTTCTAATAATTAAAACTTATACCTTCAAACTTAAATTGCCTTTAAATGATACACAAGTTGAAAAAAGGCATCCGAAGTGAAGATACTTTTCACAACCGACTCATGCCCAAAAATAGGACATCACTTAAAATAGCACTAAAAGGTTCTAAAAATTAGACCTTAAAACAATTAATTAAAACAAAAATTTGACTTAAAAATATTTTTCAATACAAAAATTAGCAAATTAAAACTAAATAATAAATTCGTTTCTGTTTTTTTTTTAATTTTGTCGAAAATATTAAAAAAAAATAAATGAATCCAATAAAATATAAAAATGTTGTTGCTTGACAAAATAAAAATAAATTTGTGATTTTTTTCGTAAGGCAATTTCAAAAGAAATTAGCATGAAAATGAATTAGCATAATGAAATATATTAAGTTTTATTTTTATTATTATTTTTTTGTTATATTTTTAACGTCTGTCAACATGAATACAGTTTATTTTCTTTGCAAAAAAAATATATTTTTGTCGCTATATATTCTGGAAATTTGCAGTTTTCTCCCATACAAATATTCAGGTCTTACATGAAAAAAAACTTTGTCTGCACGCCCAGATCGTTAAATAAAGAAGTTAAAGGAAATAAGACAAATTGTGTAACACATATGATGCGCAAGCGTATCAATCATGACGCCTGCGCGTCATATGTAATAAATTGGACAGTCAAAAGGTTAAAATGCAACAAGTGTATTTAAAAATAATTCAGTTAATTTGGGCATTTTTAATATTTTTTTTTTTTCATAAATTAAAATTGTTCTATATTTTACAATTCATTGAGTTTAGTTTACTATAGCTTATTAAACATTTTTGTTGATTAAAGCTTATTTATTTTAGTAAACTTTCTACAGAATTTTACCAATATTAAGTAGCGGTTATTAACTTTCATTCTATTTCCATTTCACTAATATTTATTAAAATTTGTAGCTGATTTTAGGAGATCGTTTTTAAATTGCAGTTTACAGCAATGTACTAAAATTTAGTAGCGCTTAATAATTTTTTATACTTATTTCATTGTACTAACATTAATAATACAGGTTGGTTGAAAAGTTTCTGCGCTCGAAACGAAAGAATACTGTTTTTGTTACGAAATATATTTTTTATTCAATATAATCTCCTAGAAGCTCAATACACTTGTTCCAATGATCTTCCAATAATTTTATCCCATCCTTATAATGGTTTTCCGGAAGCTCTGCAAAATAACCGTCTACGGCTGCTATGGCCCATTCATTCGACGAAAAATGTTTTTCACGAAGGAATTGTTTGAGATTTCTGAAGAGATAGTAGTCACTGGGAGCCAAATCTGGTGAATACGGTGGATGTTCAAGCAATTCGTACTTTAATTCTTTGAATTTAGCCATCGTCAAAACACTTTTAAGAGCAGGTGCATTGTCTTGATGAAAACTGATTTTTTTCTTCATTAAACCAGGTCTTTTCTCACCAATTTTTTCATCCAGCTGATCCAAAAGGCTGTAATAATATTCAGTATTGATTGTTTTACCTTTCTGAAGATAATCAATCAACAAAATTCCTTTTGCATCCCAAAAAACTGCTGCCATAACCTTCTTTGCTGATCGTTGTGACTTCACCTGCTTTGGAGCTGAACAACCAGCTTCAGTCCACTGTAAACGTTCTTGTTTCAATTTAGGATCATGGTGGTAGATCAAAGTCTCATCCATAGTTATAAAACGGCGCAAGAAGTCGGTTTTATTCGGCTTAAAACGCTCCAAATTACGCTGAGAAATTTGTTTTCGATCCAGTTTTTGTTGAATTGTTAATGTGTGCGGCACTTACTTTCCAAACAGTTTTTTCATACGTAATTCTTCATGTAAAATATGGAGTACTCGTTCGTCTGAAATGCCCATGGCATTAGCAATTTCACGCTTAGTCAAACTTGGATCTTCACTAGCCATATTATGTACCTGCTCAATGATTTCTGCTGGGGTTGCAGTTTTTGGTCGTCCTTCGCGTGGATCGTCTTCAAGGCTGGCACGACCACGTTTAAATTCACCAGCCCAAAATTCAACGGTGCGTTTTGAAGGTGAGGACTCCTTATTATACACTTCTAATAATTGTTTATAAATTTCCTTTGCTTTTAAACCCTTCAAAACAAAGAATCTAATGACTGCACGATATTCAATTTTTTCCGTATTAAAAAAAATCAATGACACGTCAACTTCAAATGGATTGTAAACAAAGAAAGAATTGACAGAATGACTTGCAACTTTGCATGTGTTCTCAGGACAGTTATACCAACTTGAAAAAAAAAAAGTTTGGAGCTAGCAGTGCCATCTCTTGGTGAGCACAGGAACTTTTCAACCAACCTGTATTTAGTACATTTTTTTGCTGATTTTAGTAAACCGATTTTAAATTCCACTTTACAAAAAGTTAACTAAAATTAAGTAGCGGTTGCTAATTTTTTTACCAGCAGACATGTGGAATTTAAAAAACCTTTTAATCGTTTAGAAAAAATGAAAATTATGGGGGGTAGAAACCGAGATTCCAGAAGTCACTTCTAGAACTTGACGTTGGAGTCAAAAGTGATCAAAGTAGAAAATGTAGCTATTATCATTATAAGAACAATAATATATCACACGTTACGATCAGACTATAAATAGAAGCACAGGAAACAAAAAACTAAAAGCGCGGCCAAGGGGAGTGGCAAAAAAAATTCTGTGATCGTCTTCACATTATATTTAATTCTCGGGGGTGACCGGCACAACTTTTTTTTGTATGGACTGCGACCCACTTTAGTGTACATAGTATTTATTCTGAGAGAACTAACAAAATCCGATTAGACTCAAAATTTGTTTTACTTCTATCTTAACTCATTATGGGCACGTCACAGATCCGATGAATATTTTTAAACCAAAATTTGCTGATATATACAACAGTTTTTCATTCAAAAGTTTTGTAATTTAAAGCGCCCCCTAGTGAAAATATTTAAAATTTTGATAAAAATATAAATCCTAAAAAGATTTATTTTAAAACAAGTAAATATGTATGAAAATATATTTTTAGTTTGGTTCGAGATCATAAAAAAATTTTGTTCTAAATTAAAAACTTTTCTTATTTTTTTTTATTTTAGTAATCATGGAGAATACACAGAAAAAGTTATTAGACACAAGCTGATCTCGAACCAAACTAAAAATAAATTTTCATACATATATGTATTACTTTCAAATAAGTAGTGATGTATCACAATTTTTGGAAGATATTACATTAGGTTACCTTAAAAACTAGGTAATACCTAAAATAGTCCCTACCCTTTACCAATATTTTGCTGGCTACTAAACTGCTGGCTGCAAAATGTGTGGAAATTGAAAAGGAGTAGAAAAGGTATTACAAAATTATTTTCATAGTTATTCTGTTTTAAATGAAATTTGTTTCAAAATATTCAGCTATTAAAACTCGTGCACGAAAGGGTTAATATATAATTTTTGCCATATATGTATGGTTTAACAGATAAATAGATTTTATCGCTAAAAGAAATAACTATATGAACAAATAAACAACTTTGCTGTTTGTTGAAGATGAAAAAATATGTGAGTATAAACAAAAGATTTAGGAAACAAACTTGTTTTATTAGTTCATAAATTTTTGATTCTTTTATTTTATTTTTTTTTTTTTGCAATAATTTGTATTTGTTTTTGTTTGTTAAATTAATGTGTAATAATTTTATCCAGTTTAAATGTCATTCAAACGATTTTTTGTTGGCATGACCTATAAATACTTTCATTGACCTAAGACAAGTGTAATAACAACAACAAAACTATTGCATAAAAAACAATAAAAATATTAAATTTATTTACATTATGAACTCTGAACTAAATATGTTTTGTTTTAGTAACATAAACGCACACAAACAATTACAATAAAAACGATTGAAATAAACGTGAGTTGTACAACTTAAAAATTTGTTAAACAAATAATATTAAGATTTTTTAAACCATTTTCTGGTATGTGAAATAATTTTTGTTATATTATTATTTTTACTTTCTACACACTCTCATTTATTACATCATTTTTTGATTCTGTTTTTTTATTTTGAAAAATTTCACTTTTATTAATTTTGATTATTAATTTAAGTTTAAACTAGTTTAAATATTAACACATTTTTCACCTAAATTATTGCTAGTTCATTTTCTTAAAACCATTATATATGATTAAAGGAATTAACTCTTAAATATTAAGGGCTTTAAAATTGTCAAGCCAAGCGTTAGATATTTCAATTGTTCACCTTAACGTCCAGATATTTAGAAAGAGTTAAATATATTTATACAAAAAAAAAACATTATTCTATTTATTTTTTAGGTCATTAAAACACTATTTTTCTTTATCGGGATATTCTCCAAATAAATACTTCATAGAGTTTTATTAGCCAAAACATTGAACTATTACTTTCAAGAATGAGATGACGCGTTTCGGGGATGTTCTAGGTCCCCATCTTCAGATCTCTTTAAAAAGTAAAAAGATAACTTTAAGGTCCCAAAAACAAACACTATATTGGTTGTAAAATTTCAACTAATTGAGAATTATACAAAGAACAATATTGTCTTTGTTTAAAACCAGCTATCTTTATAGAAAAATGTTATGGCAATCTTGTTAATTTACATAGAGACAACCTTTGGTTGCCATAGCTATGTATATTTTACTTTCCAAAATAGGAAAGTTTTTTACTCCGTACAATGAGTAAATTCATTTGTATTTTATTCAATTTTAATTTTTAAAAATTTACCTTTCAATATTGCAATTAACATTATTCTATTTATGTTTTAGGTCATTAAAACACTATTTTTCTTTATCGGGACATTCTCCAAATAAATACTTCATAGAGTTTTATTAGCCAAAACGCGTCATCTCATTCTTGAAAGTAATAGATCAATGTTTTGGCTAATAAAACTCTATGAAGTATTTATTTGGAGAATATCCCGATAAAGAAAAATAGTGTTTAAATGACCTAAAAAATAAATAGAATAATGTTAATTGCAATATTGAAAGGTCAAAAAAAGCAATTTTAATTTTTAAAAATTAAAATTGAATAAAATACAAAAAAAAAAAACTTTATTAATTTTCATTCAATTAAATGTTTTATAAAATTTATTCTTTAAAAGTTTCAGTAATATTACAAAATTATTTATTGGTTCAGTTTAAGAAATGCCCAGTTTATTTCTCATAAGAATCTTGAGTTTAGGGCCCGATAAGACAGTGTCCCATTAACCAACAATTAAATTGGAATTTAATTTAATTATTTTATCCAAACATTCAGCTAACTAAATTGAACTAAGTAAAATTCTTTAAATTTAACCTAGAAATTTTTAAAGGGGGGGGGGGGGGTCTAAAAAAATATATTCAAAATGATTAAATAGTTAAAAATAATTTAAAATCAATTTACTAAATTTTAATACAATTTTGTTATATTAAAATTTTTGTTAACATTGTTTATTTAGACAAAATGCGTATTACATTTTTTTTAATGTCAATTTCACTTCTTTTTGGCATATTACCAATTGTATTTAAATCTTGTTTCACAAACAACAATTTTTTTTTTGTTAACTTAAACTCCCATACAATAAATACAATAAATAACCGACACAACAATAAATTAAGAGATGAAAACATTATTATAATAACGGTCACATCTTTTGGAGGTTTTTACAAAAAATATTTATATCTAAATTTAAATTCGCACATAATGACATTGTGTTGAGAATAAACAATTAAGGAAAAAATGAATGAAATTTTTGTAAACAATTTATAAATTAACTGTATTTTGTTGTTGAAAGAGAATCTGATTTGTGTGTGTTTTTGTTTGTTCACAGTTAGAATTTTAAATTTCTATTTTTTCGGCAATTTTTATGGACTTTTTGTAGTGGAAATATTCAAATTTTGTTTTAATAAATATTTTATAGAAATCACAAATACACTTACCAAAAAAAGAATGTAATTGCAACTGAAAATTTTATTGTTATCACGGGAAATTTTGCTAATTTGAGCAAAGCGGTAATTTTTGCTAATCTGCTGACGTGTAGTACAAAGAAATTAGTAGAAAAAATTAGTAGCCACTACTTAATTTTAGTAAACATTTTTTAACTCGAATTTAAAATCGGTTTGCTAAAGTCAGCAAAAAAATTACTAAATTTTATGAATAGTAGGTACAATCAAAATAGTATAAAAAAAAATTAGTAAGCGCTACTAAATTTTAGTAAATTACTGTAAACTGCAATTTAAAATAGATGTGCTAAAATTAGCAACAAATTTTACTAAATATTAGAGAAATGGAAATAGCAGGCAAGTTAATAACCGCTACTAAAGATTGGTAAAATTATGTACGAAGTTTATTAAAATAAATTATCTCGAATTAAGAAAATTTTGTTATTAGTGAAACTCAATGAATTGTAAAATTTAGCAAAATTTTAATTTATATAAAAAAAATATATATTAAAATGCTTAAACTAACTGAATTATTTTTAAATACACTTGTTGCACCTTAAAGCTGCTAATTTACTTTTAAAATTGCTTGACGAATTCAAGTACACAAATTTATATTTTTGATTTATCGAGCAATATTTTTTTATTTTATTTATATTTAAAAAAGAAAAAGGCTTAAAAATAGTAAAAACATAAAAAAATTTATCATTTTGTTTTAATTTGCTAATTTTTTGTTTTGAAAACTATTTTCAGTAAATTTTTTGAATTTTAAGGTCAAATTTTAATTGTTTTAAGGGCTAATTTTTAGAACTTTTTAGTGCTATTTAAAGTGGACGTCCTATTTTTGGACATGAGTCGGTTGTAAAAAGTATCTTCACTTCCGATCTTTTTTGTCAACCTTACCTACACTCAACAAAAAAAGTTATTACGGGAAATTTTGCTAATTTGAGCCCAGCGGTATTTTTTGCTAATATCAGCAACACATGTCTGCTGATGTGTAGTACAATGAAATTAGTAGAAAAATATAAATTTTACTTTTCTTTTTGTAAAGTGGTGTTTAAAATCTGTTTGCTAAAATCAGCAAAAAAAATTACTAAATATTAGTACTAAATTTTAAATTTTAAATTTATATTTTTTATTTTATTTATTTTTTTCAAAAAATATTTTATACAAAATTAAAAACAAAATCAAAGGCTTAAAAATCTTAAAAATTGTTAAAACATAAACGAATTAATCATTTTGTTTTAATTTGGTAATGTCGGTTTTAAAAAATATTTAAGTAATTTATTTTTTTTTTACTTTTAAGGTAAAATTTTAATTGTTTTTAGGGCTGATATTTAGAAATAAAAAAATTTTTTAGTGCTATTTTAAGTAGATGTCCTATTTTCAGGCATAAGTCGGTATATTCACTTCCGATCCCTTTTTTAATCTATGTAACATTTTAAGGCAATTTAAGTGTTTAAAATTAGTTCTTATTTTTTGCTAATTTAAGCAAATCGGTTTTCAGAAATTTATAAAATGATTTCTGAAATTAGCAACAAAAATTTGTAAATATTCTGTAAAAACTCTGTAATTTGCAAAATGTAAATAGCAAAAAGATTTGCTAAATAATAATTTTTTTTACTAAAAGTCAGTACAAAAATTTTAAAGTGGGATTAAAAACCGTTTACAATTTTTTCTACAAACTTTTTTTTTGAGTGTATTTGTTCTATATTAAATTAGACATAACAAATTTGTTGATGCCATAAAGTAAAAGTGGGTTAAAAAAGTTTTAATACATTCTATACAGCAGTGCCAAGAAATTTATTAATACACAATTCGTGATTTTTGTAACAATAAATTACTGAAGTGTGAACGATCTATTAATATAAATATTACACTTACAGAGACAATTTTGCTGGAATTCACAAAAACTTTTAGTAAACTAATTACACATTTATTCACAAAATAAACGAAAAATTTCATGTAATTAATGAAGATTCATAATTTTTATAAAACCACCCTGTGGGAAAAAGGGGTAAGTTACAGTTCGAGCATCTATCCCGTGATCGGTGAAAACAGAACCGTATAGTTTGTAGAAAATTTTATAAACGGTTTTCAATCCCAATTTACAATTTTTGTACTGATTTTTAGTAAAAAATTGTTATTTAGTAAATTTTTTTGCTATTAACATTTTACAAATTAGAAAATTTGAAAACAGAAAACAAATTTTATATTTTGTTTCGTAAGGCAATTTCAAAATAAATAAATAGCAGCTTTAAAGTGTAACAAGTGTATCTAAAAATAATTGAGTTAATTTGTGCATTTTTAATAATTTTTTTATAAATTAAAATTTTTCTCTATTTTACAATTCATTGAGTTTAATTCACTAATATTTATTAAAAATTTTTGTTAACATGAGATAATTTATCAATGCTTAGTTGAGGTTATTAACTTTCCTGCTACTTCCATTTCTATTCTATACCATTTCTAATATTTAGTAAAATTTGTTGTTGATTTAAGCAGATCTAGTTAAATTGCTGTTTACAGCAATTTACTAAAATTTAGTAGCGCTTACTAATTTTTTATACAAATTTAATTTTGCTGATTTAAGCGAACCGATTTTAAATTCCACTTTACGAAAACTTACTAAAATTTAATAGCGGCTTTTAATTTTATCTACAAATTTCATTGTACTACACGTCAGCAGACATGTGTTGCTAAGATTAGCAAAAAATATCGCTGGGCTCAAATTAGCAATTATTCTAACTTTCAGTTAAATCTATAATCTAAAAATTTTAGAAATAAATGTAAAAAAAAAAATGTTTGGAAAAAACATGAATTTTAATCAATAACTGTGGAGGTGGTATTAAATCTTACCCTCCCCTTACATTTACACATATCTAACTGATGTAATTAAACAAAAGGCACTAAGATTTTATTTTTAGTTTAACACACAGAAGAAAAAATTTTAAATTCAAGTAGAAATAACATTAAATTAAATATAAGCAGTCTTGAAATCAAACTTAGTTTGTTTTCATTTTAATAAAAATATGTTACTCATTATATTTAAAGAAACAAGTAAAAAAAGCTTAAATTCGGCTGTGCCGAATCTTTGAATACCCTACACCAATATTCTCTATTGTTTTTGATACAAACAATGTAAAAAACTTTTGAAGTAAAATTATGGAGGTGAAAAACTTTTTTGAATGCGGAAACGAATTTTTTTACGTGAAAAAAATTTTGAGGTGAAAAAATTTTTTGTGGTGAAAAAAATTTTTTGTGGTGAAAAAAATTTTTTGAGGTGAAAAAAATTTTTTGAGGTGAAAAATATTTGAGGTGTACAAAATATTATTAATTTCTAAGCGATTGCTGAAAAAATATGAGAAAATATATTATATACCAGTCGCTACTATGAAATTGTACTAAAATACACCAATTTGTATGGAAAATTTAGAGGTATCTTCACATTTTCACCCATAACTTTTTAACCGCTAGACGGATTTTGCTCATTTTCAATACCAAATTGCTCGGGAAGATGTACAATAATCCGGGTAAAAATAGGCACTCCCGCTTGCGTCTTCGCGTCGTGATCACCATTTCAACAGACAGACAGACGGACATCGCTAAATCGACTTAAAATTGCGACATGTTACAAACGGAATGACAAACTGATATATACCCCCACCATATATGGTGGAGGGTATAAAAATATGAGAGTAATAAAAAAAGAAAATAAAAAATAAAAACAGAAATATAATCACTTTAACCTTCAGTGAAAATTTTAAATGATAATCGTATTAAAACCGATTATATTATCAGTGGTTTGGAACTTAAAGATGATGTAAATGCTATGGATGCTGTAGAAAACTTATCGAAAGATGTTGGAATTAATTTTGAACCGAATGCTGTTGAAGATGCTTTATTTCTAAGAAATAAAAAGAAAGATTGTGCTAAAAACTGTTGTGGCCAAGTTTTCTTTAAAAATACATAAAGAAAAACTAATGTCTTATAAATCTAAGCTTAAATATAACAACAATACACTCACAAAAAAAATCTGTAATGGCAACTGAAAATTTTGCTGTTATTATGGGAAATTTTGCTAATTTGAGCCCAGCGGTATTTTTTGCTAATCTTAGCAATACATGTCTGCTGACGTGTAGTACAATGAAATTAGTAGAAAAAATTTGAAGCCGCTACAAAACTTAAGTAAACTTTTTGTAAAGTGGAATTTAAAATCTGTTTGCTAAAATCATCAAAAAAAGAATTACTAAATATAATTAATATTAGTACAAAATTTTAAATTTAGTTTTTTTATCGAGCATCAAAATTTTATAATATTACTTATTTTTTCAAAAAATGTTTTATACAAAATTAAAAAAGAAATATCAAAGGCTTAAAAATCTTAAAAATTGTTAAAACATAAACGAATTTATCATTTTGTTTTAATTTGGTAATTTCTGTTTTGAAAAATATTTTAGTCAATATTTTATTATTTTAAGGTCAAATTTTTGTTGTTTTTAGGGCTGATTTTTAGAACTAAAAAAACTTTTTAGTGCTATTTAAAGTGGATGTCCTATTTTAAGACATGAGTCGGTATCTTCACTTTCGATCCC
>OX456524.1:38866437-39011437 GCA_949748255.1 Eustalomyia histrio
AAGAATACTTAAAAACTTAAGCAACCAAAACAATAAACCTACAACCACAACCCACAAAGCAAACAAACACCATTTCCACCAATCACCAGCAGCAATAATTAAGAAAGTTTTAGGATGATTTTTCATTTTGAACTTAAATCTTAGACAGCCCAACAAAACAAAACTACTTACCAGCCTATTTACTCGCTTAATTACATTTGTTCGCGATGACCCCAAAAGTAATGAGTGGGCATTACCTTCTCAATGAAAAAAAAAAACACAAAGTAATGGGTGGTCATTACCCTCTCGCTTACGAGCAGCCAAAAAATAATAAGTTACTCATTGCGAACAAAAGTAATTAAACGCGTAAATAGGCTGGTAAGCAGTTGATACCATGGTTTTGCTGGGAGAGAAAAAATTATAGCTTAATCATATTTGAAATAAAATATTGTTTCTTTATTAACATTATTAATTTAAGTATGCATATTTTTAAAATAATTATGATTCTAGTTAAAATAAACTTATTCATATTTAAATTAATATTTCCAAATTTTAGATGTGTGTTGCGCATTTAAAAAGTATATGAAAAAAGAAAATAATTAAAGTTTAATTTAAAAGCTCTTTTCATTTAATTAAATGTTGTATTTATTTGATTTTAATTTTTTTGTACTACATCTATGTAATGCAAATGCAAATACTTTGCTATTTAATATGATATATCGCTCATTTGCGAAAAGACCGGCATAACTTAAAGGCGTCTGAGGTTGATATGGGTACCCGGACACAATAGGTTGATTGGGAATGAAATGGCTCACGAGCTGGCGAGAGAAGGATCCAACCTAGTCTCCGTTGAACTTTACAATTCGCGACTTTTCGGATGACGAAAACTGAACGATGAAACACCTACATCCACTGGAAGATCTGGAACGGAGATATTGTTGGTGCGTTCATGAAGATTCTGTGGGGTGGTGACGACAAAGAGGATTTTAAGGCTGTGGAAGAGGGAACTGGTCAGCCCGATGGGAATTCTCAAGGGCCACTCTACCATACAATCACACCTTTTTGAATTATAAAGTTGGGACTTTGCACGTAGAGAAGAAACATGGAAACAACATGATCACTGCTACTATATTATGCTTGCTGCATTCGGGTATTCGGGTTCTAACCATTAATATGATCGCTCTACCATCATTATTATGGTAAATATTTGATTATTTTATGATTGGCACTTTATATTTTAAAAATTTTTAATTCTTTACAATAAATAAAAAAATAAATATTTTTTTCTAAATATATTTATAGATAAAAAATCATATATATTTTTAAAACAAAACTTAGATTCTAAGGCCTTTCTTTGATTTCTTAGATTCTGAGAGCTATTTAAAATAAAAAATACTTAGATTCAGGACTTTTTCTAGTAAAAATATTTTTAAAGCCAAATTCTGAGACTAAGGATTTTCTAAAAAAAAAATTTGAAAATGTCCTTAGAATTTAAGAATTATTTATTAGAGAAAGTCCGTATAATCTATGTTTTTTAATTAAAACGTCCTTAGAAATTAAACATTTTTTAAAGTATTTTTCTTGAAAAATTCCTTAATACTATGATCAAATTTTTTCTTTGGGAAAAACATTTCTTAAAAAAATATTCTTAAATTTAAAGAACTTCTTTATAGCTTCGAATCATAATGGCGGACAATATTATGGTACGACTATGGTCGGCACAATCATAATCCCAAAAATATATGATGCTTTTCGAATATGATTATTGTCCCAACCATGTTTTTTTCTCTTCATGTGTGGTTTGTAGGCACTGTTAGTGCACTCAGAAAAAAAGTTAGTATAAAAATTTGTAAACGGTTTTCAATCCCACTTTTCTATTTTTGTACTGATTTTTAGTAAAAAAATTATTATATAGCAAATCTTTTAGCTATTTACAATTTACAAATTACGGAATTTTTTACAGAATATTTATAAATTTTTGTTGCTAATTTCAGAAATCATTTAACAAATTTTTGAAAGCCGATTTGCTGAAATTAGCAAAAAAAAATTACTAATTTTAAAAAAGTGGATATTGAAGGAAATGTTATTTATAACAATTAAAACGTTTACCTACAAACTTAAATTGCCTTTAAATGTTGCATAGAATTAAAAAAAGGATCGAAAGTTAATATACCGACTCATGTCTGAAAATAGGACATCCCCTTAAAATAGCACTAAAGACTTTTTTAGTTCTAAAAATCAGCCCTAAAAACAATTAAAATTTAACCTTAGAAGTAAATAGAAAAATTGACTAAAATATTTTTCAAAACAGAAATTACCAAATAAAAACAAAATGATTAATTCGTTTATGTTTTAACAATTTTTCAAACTTTTAAGTCTTTGATTTTGATTTTGTTTTTAATTTTGTATAAAATATTTTTTGAAAAAAATAAATAAAATAAAAAAATTTTATGCTTGATAAAAAAAAATGAATTTGAAATTTTCTACTAATACTAATAATATTTATTAATTTTTTTTGCTGATTTTAGCAAACAGATTTTAAATTCCACTATACAAAAAGTATACTAAAATTTATTAGCGGCTACTAAATTTTCTACTAATTTCATTGTACTACACTTCAGCAGACATGTGTTGCTAAGATTAGCAAAAAATATTGCTGGACTCAAACTAGCAAAATTTCCCGTAATAAAAGCAAAATTATCAGTTGCTATTACAGACTTTTTTTGGTGAGTGTATAAGGGTGAAATTTTGTCCGGCTCTCGCAGAAAGCAGGGCTTTCTGGGGGTTGATTTGGAAAAACAGATGGGATATCTGATGGATACTGAATTTTTCAGGTAGACTTGATCGTTTTTTTATCCACTGGGATAGGAGTATGTCATGCTATTATTTTGGATTATCATCAAGAGAAAATAGCCTTTTCTCATTTCAACCTAACCTAACTTAATAGACGACAAATTAGAACACGATCCACTTGTACATGTTCTCACTTTTGATGAACTTTTTATTTTTCACTCACCACAATGTACATTTTTAAATCAAAATTTTAAATATTTTTACAGTTGGAATTCAGTTTTTAATTTAATATTATTTGACTCCAGAACATTCTAAATAAATTTTAAATTTATTATATTTTATTTAAAAAATTTCCTAATAACGATTTCAATTAACTATAGAATTTTGTAAATCTTTATTTTTTTTTTGAGATCGTAAATGGTGTATAAAAAATGTATGCAGTCAAACGAACAAACAAAATTATTGCTAAAATCTTTTGAAGCATGAAGGTTTTCTAAACCGAAAATAAAAATTAAATACTACAATGAACATTGTGAGCACTTGTACATATATTAATATATTTTGTTTAAAAGATTTTGCAGGTATTTTAACATTATTTTTGGTTGACAAAAAAAAAATGGTAATAACCCAAAACAAATATGACTAAAATTACTTCCTTTTATGATTTAAACAACCGATAATTAACAAGCACTTGTTGATAGGTATAGAAAATATATTATGTATTTTTAAATATTTAATATTTGCTTGGTCCTCACAAATAATGTCTCACAACTAAAAAATTGAACTGTCTTTTTCGGCAATTTTACTCAGATTTGTACTTACATGTCAATATTTTCTGCCCCGTTAATTTTCCCCGTTAATTTTCCGCTCAAAATACTTAATATGGATCAGGACCTTTCTCGGAATTGAACAATTGATATAAAAAACAAAAATTGTTGGCATTGAGTTCTTTTAGAAACTTGACATAAGGCATAAAGGCTTCTCCTCCGGCGTAGACAACCACCAAGATGATGTTTTCGGCCATTTTTTTGTGGGGAGGAACAAAAAGGAAAAAAGTCTCCCCTTTAGTATTCTCCCCAAACGCCTTTGACTTGAAATATGAAATTATTTCCCTGGAGTATAGATTAATTTACTAAAGAGATACTTTTAGGAAATCACAAATGGAGATAAAAAAGAAAAAAGTGACTCTTAATCATTTAGTCATAACCGCTGGAGATAAAATAATAAAATTTGGCATGCCAGCTGATATTCCAGTGTAGACATCCACTAAGACTCGTATTTGGAAAATTTTTATGGGGAGGGCCAAATGAGGGAAAGTCATTCCCTTAACATTCAATCCAAACCCCTTCTGCCAGAAATCTTAAATTGGAAATATAGACTCAGGAAAAAAAAGATTCATTATATTGATAATAAAATTGTTCGCTTGTCATTAATTATTCATAAATATGATTCTTTTATTAAAATTTATGACAAATATTTTAAAACACTGCTGTTTGTAATTCTCATTAAGTTTGAATTTTTATTTACTTATAAAGGGTGTCCCAAGAAGAACGAAATTTTTAAATCTGGCAACATTCGAAGTGTCATTGTTTGACATTTGAACAATTGTTATTGTTGGCTAGTAGAAGGTACGAGGTTAGTAAAAATGGAGCGCTACACGAATGAACAACGCATTCTCATTGTGAAATTGTTTTACCAAAATGGTGAAAGTTTTGCCGCTACTCAACTGTAAAGAGATCTATGGATAAATTTGCCGAAACTGGGTCTGTTAGTGATGTAAAGACAACAACGCGCCAACGACCAGGTCGATCGACCGAAAATGTCGCTCAAACTCCCTCCACCTCAATTCGACACCGAGCTCAGCAAATTGGTGTTTCCAAATCCACTTTGCAGCGAATTTTGACGAAAGATTTGCATCTTCATGCATACAAAGTTCAATTGACTCAGGAACTGAAGCCAGCTGACCATGGACAGCGAAGGGAGTTCGTTAATTGGGTATTGGAGAGACAACATGAAAATGCTGATTTTGCCGATAAAATCATCTTCAGTGACGAGGCCCATTTTCATCTTGATGGCTTCGTTAATAGGCAGAATTGTCGCATTTGGGGTGAGGAAAATCCTCGAGTGATTCACGAGAAGCAAATGCATCCTCAACGTGTCACTGTGTGGTGTGGTTTTTGGGCTGGAGGAATCATTGGACCTTTTTTTTATGAAAATGAGGCAGGTCAAGCGCAAACAGTAGAATTGAAGAAATGAATGTGGAGGGCATGTGGTTCCAACAAGACGGCGCCACATGTCATACAGCCAGAGAAACAATTCAATTGCTGCATCAATCATTTCCCGGTCGTGTTATTTCGCGTTTTGGAGATCAGAATTGGCCGCCTAGATCGTGCGATTTAACACCATTAAATTTTTTTCTTTGGGGTTTTTTGAAGTCGGTGGTTTACGCGAATAAGCCGACGACGACTCAAGCCTTAAAAGAGGAAATTGGACGCTGCATTAATGAAATACCGCAGCATTCATGCAAAACGGTCATTGAAAATTTCATTAAAATATCGCGTGCATGCCAGCAAAGCCGCGGCGGCCATCTGCACGATATATTGTTCCATACATAACCTCATTCTGTCTACTTTACGATATAATAAAGTTTCACGATTTTTTTTAAATATCTGTGTTTTATTTAAAATTTAAAAATTGCGTTCTTCTTGGGACACCCTTTATATTTCCAAAAAAAAAAATAAAATAAAAACGAAATAAAAATTAAAAAAAAAATAAACATATTAATGGAACTTATTTATACCCAGCAAAACCACACATTACCAAATAATGTGTAAAGTAATGTATAGCCATAGGGGCCGATGGATTACTTTACATCTTACTTCATTGATGAATTTTACTTGCGATGAGCCTCAAAGTAATGTATATACCCATTACTTTAGAGGTGATAATGTAAGGGGTTACTTATATGGTTACGGGAATGGAAAACGTAATGTGTCTAAAAATAGATTTTTAAAAAAGAGGAATTTTTATTAAAAAAAATTATTACAAATAATTTATTTAAAATATTTGTAATTAAAAATAATGTGGTCAAGATGGGAATCGAACCAGGGAACTCTGGTTGCCAGCCAAGGACTCTAACCACTGAGCTATCGACGCATATAGTATTTGATTGCTTTAAACTTAAATGAATTGTTGCGCTTCGTTTTTTCGCTAGTGTTGTTAAAACAAACATACATTACCCTTTTGCTTACAAAACAACACAAAGTAATGTATCTAAAAATAGATTTTCAGAAATATTTCAATTATTACTTAACATTTATAAATCATATATTACGTAATCAATAATGAGTAACTTATTACTTTATGCTTGCAAATAATGAAAAAGGTAACGAGCTATCATTACAAGGTAACGCATGAGAATATCGCACCCATTACCAAAGTATTGCTGGGTAGATATGATGAAACTTATTTAAAAATATGATGAAACATTCTTAATAAATATTGATGAAACATATTTGTTAAGGGGAAAATGGATTCTGGTACGTGTGTCGGTGTTAAAGTTTCCGCCACTTGGGCTGTTCGTAAAACTATGTGTTCTTTACATCTGAGATGTAAGGTATGTTCAGCAACTGTATAGAAAATATTACCGCAAATATTCTTGTGGAACATATTAACCCTCTAACTCCCCCACATAACGGTAATTTTTGACTTTATTCTAACAAATCGTTAAAACACCCCTAAAAAGGGGGAGGACGGGAATGAAATGTTCTACAAAAATATTAGCCATAAAATTTTACTACATCTATTAGAATACACAAAAGCCCAAAACTTAACACAAACACCAAAAACCAATCAAATTCAAGATTGCTCATAAGATTTCTAGTCAGATTTTGGGATGAACAATTCTCAATGCGAATGGTTTTTGGTGTTTGTGTTAAGTTTTGGGCTTTAGTGTGCTCTGATAACATTTTTTTGCCGCCCTCCTTCTTTTTTAGGGATTTTTTTTACGATTTTTTAGAATAGAGACAAAAATTACCGTTACATGGGAGAGTTAGAATTTTGTGTTAACATTTTCCACAAAGTTGCTGAACATACCCTACAACTCAGATGTAAAGAACACATAGTTTCATATACCGATATTCTGCACGAACAGGACAAAAGCGGGAAACTTTAACCCTCTCTATAATAAAATTCCAATGTGATGTTTCAAAACGCCGACTCACGAATATTTTTTTGTCTCATCTACCAGAATTAATTGTCAGAAACCCATAATTTTGGAAAATGGTGGAAATTGTTGTACAGTGTAAGCGAGCTGAAAACTCTGTAGCTAGAGACCTCCGGGGTAGACAGCTAATAAGTTGAAGCTTTAAGGGGAAGTCGCAAACAGCCAAAAAGTCTCTCCTTTAACATCCTACTCAAACCCATTCGGGTAGATATAAAAAAATTAAAATATGTATCCCCAGGAGTTTTTGGGATTTTTAATAATAATTAGTGAGAATGGGGTTCAAAAGGGCAAAATTGCCAATTTTTCACCCAGATCAAACAGCTAGAGCTAGAAACTTCAGCATAAACATCGGAAATTTTTAAGAAATTATTATGGAAAAAAAAGTGGGAAATAATAATTTTTGCAAACCCTTAAAACTGAAAATCTAAAATTTAAAAAGTTAAAACAAATTTATTAAAAGAAAAAAATCTTTGGGAAAAAATTCAATTTTTTTTTAAATATATTCCCATATCTTAAATTACCGTTAACGAGGTAGCGAGCTTTTATCTTTTATAAAAACACATTGAATATATCCGGCTAATTGCAAAATTAACATCTATAATATAAAAGATGCCAATTACAAATACAACTAAAGAAGCCTGAGAATCCATAAACATCCAAAACATTATGGCTTAAAAATCTTTTGATATTCGTTATGCAAAAACTGTTAACAGTTATTAAACTCGATAAACGTTAAAGTCATAAAAAACGCAAATCTAAACCAAGACAAGTGTTCAAAGAGCAATACGTTCAAAACAAAATTTAATAGACTGGCAAATAAAATAAAAAAACATATAAATTTTATGAAAAAAGAATTATGCACACCAATGATCGGTCAGAGTGTATTAAATACAAATACAAAAAAAAAAAAAACAAACTTGCATTTAAGATTTGAATATGATTTAGATTTTCACACACTTTAGCATGAGAATTAGATAAATAAAATTGTATACAGAAATGCCTTCGTTAATATTTGTATTTATTTATTTAATAAATAGTATTTTTTGTGTTTAAGATACGAGTATTTATTTATTCAACATTCACTTTGCTTGAATTGATTGTTTAGGGTGTAAAGCTTTTGTTTTTTATTTAAACAAGTTTTAAATAGTTTGATTAAAAAAAAATGTTGAATTTATTTAAATTTTTTGCAGAATACATTTTGAAAGTTGTAATATGTGTGATACTAGATTAACCTTCGTGAAGTGTAATTTAAATTTTGTTAAGAATCCCAACTAAATTAAATTTGGCAGTTTAATATTCTTGATAATAAATTAAATTTTAAGGGCCGATATTAATTTTGAATAAAACACAAATTATTTAGGAATTATTGTCATTTCTTTTCATTATGATAATATGGTATGGTTCAATTATGTATGGAACAAAATATCGGCCAAATGGCCGCCGCGATATCGGCGGCACACCTCCATCCGATGGTCCAAATTTTCGATGAGGCTGAGGCATAATTGTGGTTCTATGCCGTTAATGTGCCGAATTATCTCATCCTTTAGCTTTTAAATTGTTGCTGGCTTATCGATGTACACCTTTTCTTTTAAATAACCCCAAAGAAAGAAATCTAACGGTGTCAAATCACATGATCTTGGCGGCTAATTGACATCGCCACCACGTGATATAACACGGCCATTAAATTTGTTGCGCAAAAGAGCTATTGTTTCGTTAGCTGTGTGGCAAGTGGCACCGTCCTGTTGAAACCACATATCGTGCACATCCATATCTTCCAATTCGAGCCATAAAAAGTTCGTTATCATCTCACGATAGTGAACACCATACGGGCCCGATGATGCCGCCAGCCCATAAACGGCACCAAAATTTTTGTGGGTCACTTTTTGTGGGTGCATTGGTTTTTCGACAATTATTCTTGGATTATCATTCGACCAAATGCGGCAATTCTGCTTATTGACGAATCCACGAAGGTGAAAATGTGCCTCATCGCTGAAGATGATTTTCTTCGAAAATTGATCATCCACTGTTGCCATTTCTTGCCACCATTCTGACCATTGATGACGTTTGGAATGGTCAAGAGGCTTTAGTTCTTGAGTCAATTGCACCTTGTACAGGTTGGTTGAAAAGTTCCTGCCCTCACCAAGAGATGGCACTGCTAGCTCCAAACTTTTCTCAAGTTGGTATAACTGTCCTGAGAACACATGCAAAGTTGAAAGTCATTCTGTCAATTCTTTCTTTGTTTACAAGCCATTTGAAGTTGACGTGTCATTGATTTTTTTTTATATGGAAAAAATTGAATATCGTGCAGTCATTAGATTCTTTGTTTTAAAGGGTTTAAAAGCAAAGGAAATTTATGAACAATTGTCAGAAGTGTATTAGGAATCCTCACCTTCAAAACGCAGCGTTGAATTTTGGGCTGGTGAATTTAAACGTGGTCGTACCAGCCTTAAAGACGATCCACGCGAAGGACGATCAAAAACTGCAACCACATCAGAATTCATTGAGCAGGTAAATAATATGGTTAGTGAAGATCCAAGTTTGACTAAGCGTGAAATTGCTAATGCCAAAGGCATCTCAGACGAACGAGTACTCCATATTTTACATGAAGAATTACGTATAAAAAAACTATTTGGAAAGTTAGTGCCGCACACATTAACAAAACTGGATCGAAAACAAATTTCTCAGCGTAATTAAAAGCGTTTTAAGCCGAATATAACCGACTTCTTGCGTCGTTTTATAACTATGGATGAGACTTGGATCTACCACAGTGCTGTTCAAAAATAAAAATGTAGTTGTGTTTGTGAGAAAATGAGAATTGCACTGTAAGAAATATTCAATGGGTTAATAGCAGTGCTAGTATCTGAATGAATTTATTTTTTTATTGAAAATATGAAACTGTTAATGTTTTGTGTAAAACTGTTTTAAAGAAATAAAAATTTAAAAAAAAAAATAAATTTTTGAAAGGAAAAAAAGAAATACATATATACATTAGGGTGTCTCTTTTAATGTATAAAAACAAAAAGTTGAAGATTTTTTTAATCAATATTAAAATATCTTTAATATTAAAATATCTTTAATATTAAAATATCTTTAATATGTTAATAAAATATCTTTAATATGTTGGATTAAAAAATATCTTTAATATCTTGGATTTCTTATGTTATTCTGTTAAAAAAAAAATGCAATTTTCGGAAGGAAAAACAAATACATTTGATCGGAATAAATGAATGAACGATTGGACTCGAATTTTTCAAAATATTTCAACATTTATTTTAAAATAATGGGTTTTTTTATTAAGTCTATTAAAAATTTTTATAAATCTTGTAGTATCACAAAATATTTTTCGTACATTGCTATTAATTTTTTTCAGTGCATTGAAAAAAATCAGCATACATCCGCTACACATGTTCACTCGTCGCTGTTTCAGTGACGACTAAAAGCAAGAGCGTAAGAATACATGTGAGTTGAGCAGGGGACAATTGTCCCATCAAATGAACAGCACTGATCTACCACCATGATCCTTAATTGAAACAAGAACGTTTACAGTGGACTGAAGCTGGTTGTTCAGCTCCAAAGCAGGTGAAGTCACAACGATCAGCAAAGAAGGTTATGGCATCAGTTTTTTGGGATGCAAAAGGAATTTCGTTGATTGATTATCTTCAGAAAGGTAGAACAATCAACTCTGAATGTTATTGTAGCCTTTTGGATCAGCTGGATGAACAAATTCGTGAGAAAAGACCTGGTTTAAAGAAGAAAAAAATCATTTTTCATCAAGACAATGCACCTGCTCACAAAAGTGTTTTGACGATGGCTAAATTCAAAGAATTAAAGTACGAATTGCTTGAACATCCACCGTATTCATCAGATTTGGCTCCCATTGACTACTATCTCTTCAGAAATCTCAAACAATTCCTTCGTGGAAAGCATTTTTTGTCGAATGAAGAGGCCATAGCAACCGTAGACGGTTATTTTGCAGAGCTTCCAAAAAAACATTATAAGGATGGGATAAAATTATTGGAAGATCATTGGAACAAGTGTATTTAGCTTCTAGGAGATTATATTGAATAAAAAAATATATTTCGTAACAAAAACAGTATTCTTTCATTTCGAGCGCAGGAATTTTTCAACCAACCTGTAAGCGTGTAAATGCAAGTATTTAGGCATAATGTTCATCAACGACGAGCATGAGAAGTGCAATTGTTGGGCACGACGACGAGTTGAGGTGGACGCCACACTATAGCAGCAGCAATATTTTCTGCAGTACGAGCTGTACGAGCATGCACTGGTATTTTCACATCTCCTACAGACCCTGTTTGCTGAAACGTTTGCATGATTTTTCCGATTGTACGCACATTTGGACGATTAAATTGACCGAAAAAATCACAAAGTGCACGAAATGCATTTTAATTTGAACGCCAATTTTCATAAAAAGCCTGAATAACTTTAACGAATTGCTCGATTGTGTATCTTTGCATGGTTTAAATTGAGTTAGTCTGAAATTGAAAAATGTCAAATGAAATGCAGAAAAAAACTTGACGTTTAGGTGTGGTTCACATTCAACATTGGTCCTTAAAATTTAACCACCCTTTATTAATAAAATGTGGTACAAAAATCTTCTAAACATGTCAATTTGTTAAAACTGAAATCATATTAATGTTAATGGCCGTAGTACTTGGGTGCGTATGATTAATGTTTGTTATCTTATATTACTCATACTTAAATACATTTTTAAACGATCGTTATCACGTGACTGTCTTTGCAATAAATATTTGAAAATTTTACAAAAAATACGCAAACAAATATTTCAATTTTAAATCTATATATTAATTTTAGTGTTTAAAATAAAAACTTGTTTAAATGTTGATATAAAAAATATCATTATTTTATACAATACAAGACAAAGAAAATAAGGTACAATTAACAGGCGTAAATAAATATAAAATCAGGTCAAACAAGATCAACTCAAATATTTTGATGTAAACAGTAAAGATATTATTGTGTTTTTTTTTTCAATATTTATGCAACAATAAATTAAAATTTTTAAGGTTTATGCACTTTTAGTAGCCGTTTTTTGTTTTGTATTCATAAATTAAATTTGTATTGTTAATTTCTGACGACATTTCAATTATAAATTTTATGAGAAAATTCCATGAAAAAATTCTGTTGTGTAATACAAGTTTCTATTTTTAATAGAAAATTTATACACGAGTAAAAAACAAGTAAAAAAGGGCTAAATACGGCTGTGCCGAATCTTTGAATACCCTCCACCATAGGGGCTGAAGATGATATACGTATATACTAAATTTTGCATGAACTGTAATATGAATATGTTTTGTCAATTTATGTAACGAACTTTTGTTATTTAGTTTTAGTAATGTTATTTACAGAGGTCTGCTCTGTTAGCGACTTTAACATTGTTGCTTTTAACGTTAACTTAGTTATTAAGAGTAACACACATATAGCTCTAAAATGATATTATTCTCATAGTATGTAAGACAATAAATGTAATCGAACAATAAGAAGACTTAATAACATTTTTACTTACTTAACAGAAAAAAAAAAATAGATACAGAAAAATTGTACAAATTTGTATGGAAAATTTAGAGGTACCCTCACATTTTCACTTATAACTTTTGAACCGCTTAACCGATTTTGCTCATTTTAAATACCAAACTGCTCGGGAGGATGTTCAATAATCTGGGTAAAAATAGGCACCCCCGCTTGCGTCTTCGCGTCGTGATCGTGATTTCAACAAACAGACAGACGGACATCGCTAAATCGACTTAAAATTTTATAGGGATCACGAATATATATACTTTATGGGGTCTTAAACCTATATTTCGACATATTACAAACGGAATGACAAACTGATATATACCCTCACCATATATGGTGGAGGGTATAAAAAATGATCTGGCGTAATATTTAATGATATCCAATTTTTTATTCTTTAAAAAAGGAGTATAAACAAATTAATTATATTTGTGGATTTAGTAAGAACTTAATTGAACCCAAAAATGGCAGATTAAATTATATCAAGCAATATACGACGGATCAATAAGTCCGTGACTTTTTGAATGAAACACAGTTTTTTTTTGCAAAAAAAAAAAAATATATTTTTTAACATAATCTCTTTTTAGCTCAATACACTTAGTCCAACGTTTCTTAAATTTTTGTATCCCTTCCAAAAAAAAAAATAGGATTTTTCGAGGTCCATAAAATAGGCATTTGTTTGATCAATAATTTTATCGTTGGAGCTATATCTCTTTCCACCGAGCCATTTCTTTAAATTTGGAAATAGGAAATAGTCACTAGGGACTAAATCCAGAGAATATTGCGGATGAAGTACCTATTCGAAGCCCAATTCATGGAATTTTGCCATTGATACTACTCACGTTTGCACCCGTGCATTATCTTAATGAAAAAGAACTTTTTTCTTGGGGGTCGTTTTTTTTTGAATCCTCGTTAAATCGGTCCAATAAGTTCGCATAATATTCGCCGTAATAATCCCGCGTGCATCCCAATAAAACTGTTGCCATTACGTTATTGGCGGACAAACTTATCTTGGCCTTCTTCGGAGCCGGTTCATCCGGAAAAACCCATTGTTTAGACTGCTGCTTGGTTTTCGGAGTGTTGTAATGGATCCATGTTTCATCCACAGTTACAAAACGCCCCAAAAACTCATTCGAATCTTTTGAAGTTGTCACACGATTACGTTTATGGTCAATTGAGAGCAAACGCGGCACCCATCTTGCAGACAGCTTTCTTAAATCCATATGAAATGCCTATGGCATCAACAATCTCACACACTTTTACTCTTCGATCGGCCAACACCATATCGTTGATTTTTTCAACATTTTCGGGTGTATTGACCTCAATTGGCCGTTCAGCCTCATTTGCACTTGTGCGACCACAACGAAAGTCAGTAAACCACTTTTTTAACATTGATATCGATGGTGCAGAGTCCCCATAGTATTTATCAAGCTTTTCCTTGGTTTGATTGAAGGTTTTTTTTTTTTTTTTTTTGCAAAAAAATAATGTTTATTGAGCACTCAAAATTCAATTTTTTCCATTTAAAAAAAATTCACGAGGTTGTATGTTTTGAACAGCTGTTAGACGCAAAGTAAATCACGGAACTTGCTCAAAATTTGACGGTGGTCTGTTAACAGGTGGTACTTGATGAGAGCAGTGTTACATTTCATATAACTACGAGGTAAGTTTGAAAAGTTGCCGACTTATTGATCCGCCCTCGTATCTTTGGGCCTTACATATAATTGTACGAGTATATTAGGGATTTTGCCACAAATCAAGACTGAATTTCAAAGGATACGCTTGGAGTTGTCACTCCATCCCATGGCTTTTTGACGTTTGCTGACTGTCGACTTTTCAACTCCTAATGATTCCGACAACTTTTGTAGCATTTGCCATTCGTCCACATAGAGCAATGATTCGAATTTTTTTCTTTAAACTTTTTGAGGGGGAAAAAAACGAGACTAGATTATTATAACATAATTATGTCTTATATCCTTTGAAAAATTTTTAGGTATTTTTGCCCCGAAATGGGTTAAAATTTTAAGTGTTTTTAAACAAAAATATCAATGAGAAAATTAAAATAAATTAAAAAACACAAAAATATTTCCTTTTTATCTCCCTGACTGGGATTCGAAACAATCGACATAAAACCATATACAACTATAAAGTATATAAGTTAAAAAAATTATAGGTCTTGTTGTCCCGAAATGGGTTATAATTTTAGTTCTATTTTTAAATATTAATAAATAAATAAATTCAAAAACACAAAAAAATATACTTTTATGATCTCCCTGGTTGGGATTCGAAACTATTGATATGGAATCTCATATGGTTATATCTGATATAATTATAAAAAAGATACTTTTGATATAGAATCATTTATAGCAATATCTCAAACTTGTTGAAAATATGGTATACAACATGTATATTTTATCTTATATCATATAAAAAATTGTTTTGTTATAAGGCAATTATCTGAATTATATATAATTTTATCTCCTACCATATCAGAAATATTTTTCACAAAGGACAATATGTTATTATATACAGAAGGGAATGTATAAATATATATGGTCCTGTATAAGCCATATATAATTAATTATAGTGTTGTATATACATAATATTATATAATATACAATAATATATATAGCGTATCTTATCATTTAAAGCATATTTAATTTCGTATAGATCAATATATAACTAGATATGGTTATATATGACACTATATAAGTCAAAAACAAAAGAAAAATGTTATATAAAACAAGTAAGAGAGGCTTAATTCGGCTATGCCGAATCTTATATACCCTTCATGATGGTTGGAAAAAAACTGAAGTTTATATATGGACATATATGGAATGGACAGATTTATATACGGACGCCTTTAAGAGGAAATTAACCATTTAGTTTGGTGATAAAACTTGGACTCGGGAAGATTTATGGTTCCAGAAAATAGGTATTTAAAAAAATTTATGTTTTGGGCATAACTTTTTTGTATCTGAACCGATATTTCCGAGTTTTTTCAGAAAATATGTTATACTAAAGATTTTCGATCCTTTGCTATATAAGACGTATCCATAGGTCATATTACAACTCTAGAATAGTGTTTGTTGTTTGTGTATAAAAGGTGAAGAGGTGAAAGAAAAGAATTTCAACAAATCGTTAAAAGAAATCACTAGAACTTCATGAGTTTTATTTCTACAAAAACGTTTGATTTAGCTGGCAAATTTACATTAGGGATTTTATTTCGCTTTTTTATTAAAAAATATTTTTAATTTCTTTAGCTTAATTTTAAAAATTTAAAGGAAAATAGTTTATAAAAATTTGTTTTATAAATTATTATCAGTTATGACCTAAAATAGTTGTCAAAAAGGAATTATGTATAAAATTTTGTTAATATATGAGAAAAATTTAAAAATCTGTTTATAAATTCTTTTGAATCGGAGCAAAAAATAGAAATAAAAAATGTTTGTATTTTGTTTGTATCAGAGGGTTTTTATAAAAATTTTAATGTTTTTAGCCTATTTATGGATTATTTAATTATTAATATAAAATTTTATATAAATTAATTATTAAATGTTAAAAAAAAAACAAAAAATTAAAAAAAAGTCTTAAGAAAATAAAAAAATGTACAAAAAAAAGTGAAT
Source organism: Eustalomyia histrio (assembly GCA_949748255.1). Taxonomy (NCBI): domain Eukaryota; kingdom Metazoa; phylum Arthropoda; class Insecta; order Diptera; family Anthomyiidae; genus Eustalomyia; species Eustalomyia histrio. The sequence continues at coordinate 38,882,611 of OX456524.1, forward strand.
TGACCGGGATTCGAACCCGCGGCCTTTGAGAAAAATAAGTATTTGTGACATTGCGCCTAGACAACTGAGCTATTGAAGCTCACACAAAATCATCGTTAATAGAGGTACATATATAAAAAGTCTTCGTTCATTAGAGATTTGTTTGGTTTTTATTTAAATGACAATTCTTTGTATGTGTTTGTTGTTTGTGTATAAAAGGTGAAGAGGTGAAAGAAAAGAATTCAACAAATGGATGTGTTTGTTATGCGTAAAATTCTACAAAGGGATTTTACGGACAAAATTAGAGGTAGTCCTGGGTTTTTGCTAATATCTCAGCCATTTATTAACCGATCTGGCTGATTCTTAATAGCAAACAGAAATGGATCACATTTAACAGAAATAAATAACAATGAAGTCCTCATCATGTCTGGGGTCTTCGGAAAACCCATTAAAACACACAGACGGACAGACGGACATCGTTATCAATCAACTTCGCTCTTCATAAGGACCCAGAATATATATATACTTTATAGGGTCTAAGATCAATATTGTAGAAATTGCAAACTTATATATACCCTTACACCTGTGTTGAAGGGTATAATTATATACCAACATATGTGTTTATATTTTATATTATATTAGCCACACATATAAACTTTTTTATTCGGTTAGGGTAAAGTTTTGTTTTTTACATTTCATGTAATTTTCCAGTAGAATTTTTTAAAATTTAATTCGAAATATTTTAATAATAAAAATATTATGAAAACAAAAACATTTGTTTAAACAATGGTTCAATATTTTTTTTTTCTGTTGTTTAATTAAAGGTGCGTGTTTAAATGAATTATAGATTTTTAGTTTTATAATTAATATGATTAAAAAACTATATATATTTTATAAAATTAAAGTTACAGTTATATTAAGCCATTGTATAGGGGTTATATTTGAATTATATGAAGAATGATATACAAATTTCAAGGTCTTTTATGTCGACAGTTGTAAAATTTACACTTTGAATGCTTCAGTGGTTTTTGTTTGTTTCAATATTCAATGGATTTCGTCTTGATCAGATCCGATATCATATTTGTGATGTACTTTTTTCGTGCAACCAATTTGAGGACTCGGACCTATTAATGGCAGTTCCGTACATAGTCTCGCTTGTTCATCAGCTTTTTCATTGCCTTCATGCCCACTGTGACCGGTTACCCAAATAAGTGTTACCTTATTATTGGTCGCCAGTTGGTTGAGGGCTTTATGGCATTCTAGTGCTGATCTATGGTGATAGATGGGGTTTTTCAGGGCCTTTATTACAGACTGGCTTTTCGACATTAAGTTTATCGTTGTTCTCACAAGATTCCTTTTCAGAAGTTCCGTCGTTGCTGTGTAGATAACATATAATTCTGCAGTAAATATAGTTGAATCTTTGCCCAGAGGTATGCGAATTCTGCACCTAGGTCCGTATACACCGGCTCCAATTCCGCTAGAAACTTTGGATCCGGCAGTACACCACTTCTGTGCATCTTCCTTCAACCAGGGGCATCAAGTTCCCATTATTCTCTTGTTGGGATTTAAACTTTGTATTCTCTTCCTAGTTCAATCTCTGGATTTATTTGATCACTACATAGTGTCATGTTCTTTATGGAACTGGCCTCGTTAAAGATCTTAAGATGGCCTTTATGGTCATCTTCTTTGAACTTAAATAGTTTGTGGAGTTCGATTGCTTGCTTCATAGCTTCTCCCTGTATCGCGAGGTGCAAAGGATCCAGGTTCAAAATCACCTGCAGTAATGCAGTTGGAATCGAACTCATTGCACCTGTAATGTTCAGACATGCTAGTCTTTGTACTTCGATAGTTTCTGCTGAGCTGTTTTCCATGTTGTCTTTTCCCACCATATGACCGACTCGTACAATATGCTGGGGAGAATCATTTGTTTATATATCTACATTGATATTTTAGGGCTTAAGTCCCACTATTTCCCTAGGAGTTGTTTACTAGCCCAAATTAATTTTACGCCTTTTTTGCTTATTGTCTCTAGATGACAATTCCAGGTGAGCAATTTATCCAGGGCTATTCCTCAATATATTTCGTCTCCTCTTTGAATAGTACTTCAATGTCCTTTATCTACAGACTAGGTGAATTTAAATTCCTTCTTCTAGTAAATGGAACAATTGTGGTTTTCGTAGGATTTATAGAAAGTCCTTCATTTTTACACCATTCCCATGTTAATTTAAGTGCATTCTGCATTTGGTCTCCAATCGTATCATTATGTGTGCCACTCACTATAACTGTGATGTCATTCGCGTATCCTACCGCAGTAGGATATTTTGCAAATACAGTAAATATAAACCCTAAATCCTTAGTAATAATGCGTTTTTATACACTTCACCACAGGTGGAGGGGTATATGTAAGTTTGTCATTCCGTTTGTAATTTCTACAATATTGTTCTTAGACCCCTTAAAGTATATATGTATATTCTGCGTCCTTATGAAGAGCGAAGTGGATTTAACGATGTCCGTTTGTCTGTCTGTGTGTTGAAATGGGTTTTCCGAAGACCCCAGACATGATGAGGACTCGATTGTTATATATTTCTGTTACATGTGATCCATTTTTGTTTGCTATTGAAAATCAGCCAGATCGGTTGATAAATGGCTGAGATATTAGCAAAAAACCAGGACTACCTCTAATTTTTTCCGTAAAATCCCTTTGTAGAATTTGACGCATAACAAACACATCCATTTGTTGAAATTCTTTTCTTTCACCTCTTCACCTTTTATACACAAACAACAAACACATACAAAGATTTGTCATTTAAATAAAAACCAAACAAATCTGTTTTAATCGAAAACTTTTTATTTTTTACTTCTAATAACGACGGTTGCATATAAGCTTCAATGGCTCAGTGGTCTATTTCACAAATAGTTTTTTTCTCTTAGGCGCGGATTCGATTCCCGTCTATTCAACTTTTTTGTACCATTTTTTTTATATTTTCTTTTTTTTGTTTATTTTTTTTTTTAACATTAATAACTTATTTTAATAAAAATTTAAATTAATAATTAAATAATCCATAAATAGGCTAAAAACATAAAATTTTTTATAAAAACCCTCTGATACAAACAAAATACAAACGGTTTTCTTTCTATTTTTTGCTCCGATTTAAAAGAATTTATAAAAGATTTTTAAACCATTTTATTTCTCATATATTAACAAAATTTTATACATAATTCCTTTTTGAGTGCAACTATTTTAGGTCATAACTGATAATAATTTATAAAACAAATTTTTATAAACTATTTTCGTTCAAATTTTTAAAATTAAGCTAAAGAAATTAAAACAATTTTTTAATAAAAAAGCGAAATAAAATCCCAAGTGCAAATTTGCCAGCTAAATTAAACGTTTTTATAGAAATAAAACACATGCAGTTCTAGTGAAATCTTTGAACGATTTGTAAAAAAATATTTTTTTTGTCGAAAAAAGCTTTTTTTTAGAACTTAAAAGATTTTTGAAAAAGAAAAAAAAAATATGACAACACTGATTGGCATTATGATCGTGATTGTTGTTTTTTTTTATTTTATTTGTTGAACTTTTTGTCTTTCATCTTCACCTTTTATACACAAACAACAAATCCATACGAAGGTTTTTCATGTAAATAAAACCCAAACAAATCTGTTATAAACGAAAACTCTTTATTTACTTCTATTAACGACATTTGCTTATGTCCTTCAATGGCTCAGTGGTCTAAGCGCTCTGTGACAAATACTTTTTTGCTTTTAGTCGCGCGATCGAGCCCCGTATATTCAACTTTTTTTATTTTTAAATTTTTTTAAAACTTTTTTTTTTTGATTTTCTTAAGACATTTTTTTGTCATTTTTTTATTTTTTTAACAAAACAAATACGTCCAGCACAGTTGTCGGTCAGCTTTTCTGTATAATTGGAGAACGGAATGAGGAAAAGTTTCCAAAATAAGGTGCAAGCATCTTGGTTATTAATACACAACATCTGACCAAATGTGGGCGTGGCACAAAATAGATTTATTTATATCTTAAGAACGGTAAGACCGTAATTAAATACTCCATAAATGGACTAAAAACATCAATTTTAGAGCTGTTATATGACCTATGGATACGTCTTATATATCCAAAGATCGAAAATCTTTAGTAGAACATATTTGCTGAAAGTAGTTATGACCAAAACATACATTTTTTTAAATACCTATTTTCGGGAACCATAAATCTTCCCGAGTCCAAGTTTTATCACCAAACTAAATGGTAAATGTTGTCTTAAAGATGTCCGTATATAAATCTGTCCATTCCATATACTATGTCCACATATAAACTTCACTTTTTTCCCAACCATGGTGAAGGGTATATAAGATTCGGCATAGCCGAATTTAGCCGCTCTTACTTGTTTTTTTTTCAATTAAACACTTTATGCCTAAAATTAATATTCTTGTATTTAACTAAAACTTTACCCAAAAATTTCGTTAATATAAAGGGTGTTTTTTAAGCCTGATAGACTTAAAGGGGTTAACTGTCAAACGAAGTGTCATACTACGCTCACTTTTTGACATTTATGACCAGTAATCTCTGGCAAATCATCATGAAAAAGTTGAAGGAATCGAAACGGGTTCAATTCCGCATGTTCTCGATTCCGCTTCGGAATCGGTGCTTCGATTCTGCCTCTTCCCCATTTCGTTTTCTTTCTCTTGACTAATGTTTAAATTCCTCTCGCTCCCCGTTCCATTGCGCCACCTAATTTTAGTGGTTCAGTTCCACCCGCTAAGGAGAAGACCTTCCGCCTTTCAACCCCCATTTGTTCAAGGTTCCTGGAAAAAAATTCCAAAAAGTTATCTTATCAGTGAGTTATCCCATGCTCCAGGAAACGCATTTTTTATTTCATGTTTCTAGCCAAAGACGTTTGGGCGGGCCGAGATAAAACCGATCTAAAAGCTTCGGCTTAGTTGAATATATTTTTAGGTCGCGTTTATCTTGAAAACTAAGCATCACAGAGCGAAAAGCGTTTTTTATTCGGAATTTCGTCTGTATCGCGAAAAGCAAATAAGATAAATGCAAAAGGATAACGGTGTTGACCTAAGAAAGTTGCAATAAGCCATCTTTGAAAAAACAGAATTGTCTATATCTGAAAAATCTAATGAGTTAAATCGTTAAATCGTTAAATGGTTAAACCGCACCGATTCTGTAAAAAATGTCGGGTTGGGGCAGTTTGACCAAAAGAAGTCACAAAAGGCTATGTATGTGAAAAAAATATTATAAAATCGCTTAGATAAATATTTAATATTAGAGATTTTTTTTTGTTGAATATAAGCTTCTTTTCCATTTCAGCGATTTATTCACTAAGCGTTTTTTTTTTTGTTTCAATTGTTGCGATATACATATTTATTTAAATTTGACGTTTTATACAATTTTAGCGATCTTTTTTAATTTTAAAAATTTCTTTTAATATCTAGCGATTACTTGTACTTTTACTCAAAAAAAAAAAATGAACTAGAATTTAGAAAAATTAACTTATTTAAAGGAAAATTGAAATTAAAGCAGCGCCAAAGAAATTTTTTATCAATATTTAATAAAATTTTCCTTGAAATTAAAAAACAAATTTTACTTAAAATTTAGTAAAAATTTTTAAATTATAGAAAAATTTTACTACTGAGAAGTAAATTTTTATAGAAAACAGTAAAATTTCCTCCTAATTAGTTCATACATCATCTAAAATTGTACTGTTAGTTACCAAATGTTTCCTTGGTTTTAAGAAAAATTTTATTTTATTTTTTACTAAAAACTAGAACTTAACTTCCTAAAAATAAGAAAATATTTTCTAACAACAAGTTAAATTGCACTGCTCTTAACAAGCTTTTTACTATACATTTTTGTCTTAAAATTAAATTGAATTATACTAATTTCATGCATTTAAAATATAAATTAAATTTCATTAGCAAAAAGGTAAGCAAATTAAAAAAATGTACTGCAGGATATCCTGAAACGTAATAAATTGTTACAAAGTCAGTTCTGCTTGAGAGAACTACAAAAAGGGACACCCTAGGTGACACACGGCATCTATGGCTAAGGAACACTGGGGGTCCTTTGTCTTCTTAAATTAACTAATTTAAGGAAATAGTTGCAAAAATACAAAATATCACAATTAAATTTATTGTATTTATTGGAAAATCGAAAAATGTCATAAGTTTATTTTATGGGATTTTTAGCGTAAACTTTAATTGACTTTTACAAATTTAAACTTTTTTATTATTAAGTGAAAGAAGGAAAACTAACTTGTTTGTTTTTTATTTATTGGTTTTTTTAAATATTGAAAATAATTTAAACGTTTTCCAACAAAAAAAAATCCTATACCAAAATTTATTATTTTTTAGAAATTAGAAAACTTTTACTTAAAAAAAAGAATATTTTATTAAAATTTTTAAAATTTATCTGAACTAAGTTGCATGCATTTTTTCCTTAGAAATAGTTCATCAGTTTCTAAAATCAAGTTAATTTTTATTATTACATAAGAAAGAATTTATTCCTTTTTGTTCTTAATTGTCTGAACTAATTTTTATTAAACAATTCTTCAAAATTAGTTAGTGGTATACTTAAAAACTGAATTTGGATATGACTTTCTAAAATTTATTTAATTTTACTATTTGCGAACAAAAAATGAACACACATTAAGTTCAAGTACTTTTTCGATTTAAGTTCGAAACATTTTTTGAACTAAATGGGAGTAAATTATGTCCTAAATTTTTTTCTGAACTAAACTTTATTTTATTACATTTAAGTATGCAATTTTCTTAAACTAAGATGTGTTTTCCTAAAATTAATAAATTTTTATTTAATTGATTTTTTTTTCCTAAAATCAAGAAATATTACTTAGGAAAAATATGAACTATTTCTGAGTATATTAACTATTTCGTTTTTCCTCAAACTTAGGAATTTTTATTCTTTTTAAGAAAATTTTTCAAAGTTTTAATAAAGTTTTACTTAAATTGAGGACAATTTATAAACTACTTTGAAGGAAATTTTTTATTACATTTTAGTTCATGTCTTTTTTTTGAGTTTGGTTTTTACTAGAACACGTGTAAATATTTCTAAAATATTTAAAATTTATTGTTAACTTTAGTTTTAACTTGTAATTTTTTAAATCATTGTTTATTTAAATATTGTGTTTTGTTTTGCCATTTTTATTTTTTAGATTCCAATGTTGCAACAAGATTACCAACAACAACAAATGCAAATAAGTCTACAACAAGACTTGAATTATAGAAAACAACAACAACAACAACCAAATTTTTTAAGTGGCATAAATTGTGGTTGTTTGAAAAATATTTGCCTTAAATGTGGCTCTAAACAAAACGAGAAAATTCTTCTTAATTTATATAAAGAAAAGAGAAGACAATAAATATATGAAAGGGCGAGAGGAGTAGCAATTTTGAACGAACATTTTTGCAACTAAAACTAGTAATAAAAAAAAAAAACTAAACAAAAAACTTTTCAAAGAAATTTTATGAAAAATATAAAAAAAAATTATTATATTTGAAATAATTATTACTATCGGTGCTTATAATGGTGGTTATGTTGATGATGTATAAACATCAAAAACACCAACAACAAGAAAAACAAAAACAAAAACAAAATAAATGGAAAAGTAAACTTAGTAAAAGTGAAGAAGGAGAAGGGGGAGCAGGTTGTCTTAAAACATTATACCAAACAAATACAATTACCAATAGGGGTAATAACTGCAAAGCTTGGCGTGGTAGGGCAGGAAGAGTAGTAGGAGAAATATGGTTAGTGTTGGTGGTATTTATGTTGATATTATGTGGCAATACAGTCATTTCTCAGCAACGGCATATTAACAGCAATAGCAACAACAATAGTAATAATAAACTAAACAATAGTAGTAACATATTGTTGCAAATTTCCACACCATCATACAATAATAATGATGGTACTACTGTGGCTGGTGGTGTTGGTGGTATTATTGTGGTGGATGAAGTGGAAAAACAAGTATTTAATTTAACAAAAACTACCACATCCACATCATCTTCATCGTCGTCTTCGTCATCTTCGTCAGCAGTAACTTCATCACTATCATCGTCATCTTCATCATCGGTGTCTGCATCAACATCTTCAAATAACGCCCCTACATTAGGAATTACCAACACAGACGCCAAAACCATCAATTTAAGCTCTAATAACGATTCATCATTAAATGATGGCGAAAGTGTTAGGAGAAGTATTAGCAGTAGTAGCAGTAAAAGCAGCACCAGCAATAATAATAACGAAGATTTATTTAATTCATCAGAAATTTTAAATGAATCAGAAGGTAAGTGTTTTTAAATTTTGTGTTTATTATTAAAAAAAATATTAATATTCACCTATTTAAAAATCGAAATACATGGTCATACATAGTCTTGTATATGATTTTACATGAACATACATTTTCATATATGTTCAGGCATAGTTCAATATATGACAAGAAAAAAAAGTTAGTACAAAAATTTCTAAACGATTTTCAATACCACTTTACTATTTTTGTATTGATTTTTAGTAAAAAAAAATTATTATTTAGCAAATCTTTTTGCTGTTTACATTTTACAAATTACAGAGTTTTTACAGAATATTTACAAATTTTTGTTGCTTATTTCTGAAATCATTTTACAAACTTTTGAAAACCGATTTGCTAAAATTAGCAAAAAAATTACTAATTTTAAAAAAGTGAATATTGGAGGAAATGTTATTTCTAATTAAAACTTACACCTACAAACTTAAATTGCCTTAAAATGTTACATAGATAAAAAAAGGGATCGGAAGTGAATATATCGACTCATGTCTGAAAATAGAACATCCACTTAAAATATCACTAAAAAGTTTTTTAGTTCTAAAAATCAGCCCAAAAATAATATATTTTCCAAAACAGAAATTACCAAATAAAAACAAAATGATTTATTCGTTTATGTTTTAACAATTTTTAAGATCTTATTGGCCTTTGACAAATAAAATAAAAAATTTTGATACTCGATAAAAAAAAAAAATTTAAAATTTTGTACTAATATTTACAATATTTAGTAAAGTATTTTGCTAATTTTAGCAAACAGATTTTAAATTCCACTTTGCAAAAAGTATACTAAAATTTATTAGCGGCTACTAATTTTTCTACTAATTTCATTGTACTACACGTTAGCAGACATGTGTTGCTAAGATTAGCAAAAAATACCGCTTGGCTCAAATTAGCAAAATTTTCCCTTATAACAGTCAAATTTTCAGTCGCCATTGCAGACTTTTTTTAGGGAATGTTAAAACTACCACTGCAGAGTTATGTCGCTTTTCCATCTAAATATATCGCGTCTTGAAAGTAGATGTTGCCTTAAAGCATCGCCATTGTAAAATGGCTTAAAATATTCTGTTTAGCTTACATTAATCTGGCAACCTTTACATATATTTGAAATAGCTGATTAATGTTGCCAATATTTTCTGTAAAAATCGCCACTTTTCTGCAAACATACACTCCTTAAAAAAAGTCTGCAATGGCAACTGAAAATTGTGCTGTTATTATGGGAAATTTTGCTTATTTGAACCCAGCGGTATTTTTTGCCAATCTTAGCAACACATGTCTGCTGACGTGTAGTAAAATGAAATTAGTAGAAATAATAAGTAGCTGCTACTAAATTTTAGTATACTTTTTGTAAAGTGGAATTTAAAATATGTTTGCTAAAATCAGCAAAAAGAATTTGCTAAATATTATTAATATAAGTACAAAATGTTAAATTTATTTTTTTCTAATCGAGCATCAAATTTTCTTATTTTTTTTTTTGTTCAAAAAATATTTTATACAAAATTAAAAACAAAGGCTTAAAAATCTTAAAATTTGTTAAAAAAAAATAAACGAATTAATCATTTTGTTTTTATTTGGTAATTTCTGTTTTGAGAAATATTTTAGTAATTTTTTTTTTTACTTTTAAGGTGAAATTTTGATTGTTTTTAGGGCTGATTTTTAGAACTAAAAAAACTTTTCAGTGCTTTTTTAAGTGGATGTCCGATTTTCAGACATGAGTCGGTATATTCCCTTTCGATCCCTTTTTTAATCTAGGCAATTTAAGTTTGTAGGTGTAAGTTTTAATTAGAAATAACATTTCCTTCAATATTCACTTTTTTTAAAATTAGTAATTTTTTTGTGCTAACTTTAGCAAATCGGTTTTCAACAATTTGTAAAATGATTTCAGAAATAAGCAACAAAAATTTGTAAATATTCTGTAAAAACTCTGTGATTTGTAAAATGTAAAAAGCAAAAAGGTTTGCTAAATAATATTTTTTTTACTAAAAATCAGTACAAAAATAGTAAAGTGGGATTGAAAACCGTTTACAAATTTTTTACATTTTTTTTTCTTAGTGCAGTGAAAGTGAAGAGTTGTATTTTGTATGTATATAAAAAAGTTTCATTTCAATTTGCATTTCGACGAAATTCAAATTTTTTAGTCGATTTCATGCAGCGTTTAAACTGAAAAGTTAATTTAGCAAAAAATAGATTAACTGCTTAATTTCAGTGCAACCATTTGGCAGTTAATCTACTTTTTACCACATTAACTTTGCAGTGTAAATTGACTATCAGTCGAAAGGTAAATTCTATATATATTTAATATTTTTACTTTTAATTAAGAAAAAAATTGAACTCCACACCTGACGTTTCTAAATAAATATCGAAATAATACTTAAACATTAAATAAAAATTCACAGTAGTGTTAATTTGTAAACTCTTGACTAAGATTTTAAACATACGAATCAATTTAATGTGCAGACAAACTATTTTTTATTATTAATAAAACAACCAGCACACTTCAAAAAAAAAAAAATATAATAAAAATATTTTCTGTGTTAACGCATTTAGCGTTGAAAATTGCGTAATCAATATGTGTATAAATGAATAGACGGACAGACAAGTTGTTAAAAAAAATTATATATTTTATTTTGAATGGGTGTTGTTAGACTTTAAGTGCTTGTGTTGTTAAAAACCAGGGACGATTTAAGTTTAAAATAAAAAAAAAAAAATTTTAACTGCATATTAAGATGGCTTAAATCATGCACATTAGGGTGGATCAATTTTTGAGTTTCGTGTTATTTTGTCAACGGGTGTTATAATAAAGTTTTATTTAAATTTAAGTACTTGTTTTGAAAAGTTAAGCCAACTCATTAATTACACTGTACAGCAATTTCAAACTTTTTCCAAAATTACGGGGTTCCGACGATTGATTCTTGTTAAGGAGACCCAAAAAAAAAAAATAATTCGGGTGTCGGTGTTTTGATAGTTTACATCGGAATTTTATTTTAGAGGCGGTTAAAGTTTCCCAGCTCTGACCTCTTATTGCAGTATACGGTATATAAAACTATGTTTTCTTTGCATCTGAGTTGTAGGGTATGTTTAGCAACTTTGTAGATATTGGTATGGAAAATATTTTTGTTGAACATATTAACCCTCAAACTCCCCCTAATAATGACATTTTTTGGCTTTATTTTAACAAATTGTAAGAAACACCCCGAAAAAGGGGAAGGGCGGGGATGAAATGTTCTACAAAAATGTTGGCCATAAAATTTTACTATATATGTCAGAACACACCAGAACCCAAAACTTAACACAAACACCAAAAACCAATCAAATTCAAGATTGCTCATCAGATTTCTAGTCAAATTTTGGGATGACCAACATATTAAAAGTCAGATTTTGGGATCACCTACATAATATTCAGGTCATCCCAAAATGTGACTAGAAATTTGATGGGCAATCTTGAATTTGTCTGGTGTTTGGAATTTATGTTAAATTTTGGGCCAACATTTTTGTAGCCAACATTTTTGTAGAACATTTCATCGGGGTGTTTTTTACAATTTGTTAGAATAAAGCCAAAAAATGCCGTTATGAGGGAGAGTAAGAGGGTTAATATGTTTTACAAAAATATTTTCCATACCATTATCTACAAAGTTACTAAACACACTCTACACTTTACATGTAAAGAAAACATAGTTTTATATACCGATATGATGCAAGAACAGGCCAGAGCTGGGAAACTTTGACCGACTCTAAAATGAAATTTCAATGTAAACTATCAAAACGCCGACATACGTATATTTTTTTTGGTCTCCTTAACAAGACTCAATCTTCGGCACCACGTAATTTTTTGTGTGTTAAACTATGGTATCTTCTGTTTCCATTCATATAATAAATACTTGAAAATATAAAATTTTTGAACAAATCAAAAATATGAAATAAAAATTTCAAATTTTGATGACAAAATAAAAAAAATAAATTGATAATGGTTAAAATATAAAATGTAAGCATGAAAACTTTGATTTTTTTTCAATCGTTTTGTTTAAAAGTTAAATTTAAAAAATATATTTTTTTTCATATTTTAAACTGAATAGCTGTTTTTGAAAATTTACTTTGTTTTTTAATTTTTCAAAAATACATTTTAAATAGTTTGTAAATTAAAATAACAGAAAATACCATTTAAAAGAAGTGATATTTCATTTAAAAACCGGTTTATTTACTATTAATTTTAATTAATCGTTTTTTTTTATTTTTTTTTTTTAATATTGTTTAAACATCTGACTTATCGGTAAAAATCAAACGATTTATCAGTTAAAAATAAATGTTAAAATTTTTTTTGTACAATATTTAACCCACCAATTCCGTAAAAAATTACTGATTATTCATTTATTTTAAATTGTTACTTGTTTTTCAGGTTTTTTGATTGTTATTATTGATTGTTTGTAGTGAGCTTTTAACCTCCGTATATTTACAAAAACAAAGCAAATTCACAATGTTTAGCTAGGTTGATACATGTATTTCGATCCGGCAGAAAATCTTTTCAGAAGCCAAAGTTTTAGACAAGCTAGAGCCTCCAGAAATAGGCAAAGCCTAAACAAAAAACATATATTTTGCTACATACTTAAATTAAAAGAGACCAAAAATTTTCTATTTATATAAAAAACTTATAAAAATTAATTTTGTGTATTCCATTATACTCGGGCTCAAGTAATAATTATAAAAATTTTTTGTTTGCTTGGTTTTTCATATCCCACGAGGTTTTTTGATTGATATTATTGATTGTTTATAGCGAGCTTTTTTTATTTTTTAATCTACAAAATTTTAACTCACACAGTCTACAGATACATTCTTTGGGAATAACCATATGTGTGTGTTTATGTAGTTATTGTAATTTGAATTGAAATTATTTAAATAAAAACAAATCGGAAGTTTTGATTTTTTTTTTGAAACAGACTGCAAACAAAATTTAAATTGTAATAATGGCAACGAAAACAAATAAACCACAAATTTCCGTTTTGTGGGTAAAGTTTTATTAAATTTCAAACAAATGAATACAAAAATGAAACTAAAAAAAATCGCGAGACGACAGTAAATCATTTTGAACAAATGTGTAAAAAAAGTTAAAATAAATATTTCATTGAAAAATAAATGTACGTTACCTTATAACTGAACTACATTTTTTTTTATTAAACTACAAAAAGTAAACTACATAATATTCTGGGTGTAGTATTTATATGTATTAATATTTTAACTACATCGACCATAAAAATTCGATCAAATCACCAAATGGATCCACCCTAATACGCATATTTTTGTTAACCAATTACAAGGTGGGGCAATAAGTATCACCCTATTTTAAAGTGCTGCCATTTTTGCAAGCGGCATCGTAGATTAGTGTGATTAAGATATTCGTGAAGTAGATATGTGGGAAATTTTTTAGTAATTAACAGTGAAATATATCACGAATGCGTTATAATTGTGACAATGTTTGCACGCAATAAGTTTTCAAAAATACGCCCACAACGAGAACCGATTTAAAGAGTGCTGCACACCACGGTACAGCTGGCCCAAAAATATCGAAGCAGTGCGTGAAAATGTTGTAGAAGAGCTCAAAACAACCACAAGAAAACGAGCCCAACAGTTGCACATTTCGCAACGTTCCCTGCGCCGCATATCAGACTTGAAAATGTTCCCATATAAAATTTAGTTGGCTCAGCAGTTGTCACCAAACTACCGTTTGAAATACAACAGTAAGATATAGAAACTCAACGACGAAGTGGATGATTTTCCATGAAAATTTATCATGAGCGACGGAGCTTAATATTAATCTCAACGGCCACATCAGTAAGCCAAATTCTCAATTTTGGGGCACGCAAAAATCACGCATAATTCATGATGCACCATAACACCCTCCTAAAGTGACCGTGTGGTGTGCACTTACGTCAAAAAAGGTGATTGGAGCTGAAGTAACGCTACTAGGGTGGCAGTCGAAAACTATAGAGCCACGCTGACTGAATATTTCTTATTGGATTTGTAGGACATGTGGTTGCACACGAAACAATGCATATTTTGAGGGATGCCTTCCAGCTCGCGTATTGTTGCGTCTCGGTGATTTATCTTGATCAGCTAAATCTCCCGGTTTGACTGTCCCGGAATTTTTTCTCTGGGAATTTTTAAAGTTGTTGGACCTTGGAGGGCAATATTCGAGGCGAAATTGACAACGTGACACCGTAAATGCTGCGATCAGTTATGCAAAATGTAATCAAAGGATCCCAAATATTCCACAATTATTTAAAACAAAATTTGCAAATGCAAATAAATCATTTTAAAACCAGATTAGTTTTCACATTTAACAAAAGTTATAGTGGAAGAAAATCAGTTTGATGGTTTTTGACCCACCTTGTACTTACAATATGTACTATCAAATTATGGCTTAAATCAGAATATATATTTAAAAGTTATACATATGAAAAAGTTAAATACATACAGCACATGTTCAAAAAATTAGGAAGTCCACAAAAGCTTAACATTATTTGGTGGTGATTTTGGTGAAAGTAAATTTTTAGAAAAGTTTAAAATATATGTCTTTCGAGAAAACACTCAGCTATCGCTTAAAATTGGTACAAAATACAGTTGACATTTCGTAAAAAATTTCATGACACCAAGTTTTTGCTTAATATGAAAATGCAAACTAATTTTATCTGACCTTAAAGAATGAAGTAAATTAAAACTCATGTTTAAAATATACTATAATTAGTTCTATACTGTAATATGAAATGTTTAGTCTTGTAAATAAAAAAAAATCTTTACCCTAAGCAAATCTTCTATAGTATTTTGTCTATGTACTATGTATTTTGTTAAAATTAACATATACATGTAAGTATTTAAACAATAAATACTACAGTGAATAAATATGCAAATTATGTAAAAATAAAATAAAAAAAAAAAAATATACAATAAATATTTTAAATATGATGTTAAACAAAGAAAAATATATAAATATTTTGTTTTAAATATTTAAAACCGTAATAAAAATGTTTTGTTGAGAGAATTACAAAGCAAGCAGTAAGCTTGTTGACATAACTGAAGAATCATTTAATTTTACAGTAAACTATATTGTTTTCCGGAAAAAAAACCAAAGGCAATATGGATATCAAATTCTTTTCTTAATACTATAACGCCGTTTCTTAGACTCATCGATCCATATTTTGTACACTCTAGCAACCTTGTGTAAAATTTACATTAACAGAAATATAAATTTTCAAATAGCAAAAAAACAACTACTAAAAATTAGCTAAAAATACTGCCGGCAGCAGCAAAAGATACAAGTTAAATATAGCGAAAATAAAACTGTTAAATCTACACAATTTTAATTATGTTAAAATAAAGATTAATTAAAATGTTTGCTGAATATTAGTAGTAAATTTAGTTAAATGCAAAAAACAATACTTCTTTTTGAAACACACAGCAAAGAAAATTTAACTGTAACGGAAACAAACAACCACAAATTTCCGTTTTGTGAGTAAATTTTTATTAAATTAAAAAAAATAATTGAAACGTACACTCAGAAAAAAATGTTAGTAAAATAATTTGTAAACGGGTTTCAATCCCACTTTACCATTTTTGTACTGATTTTTAGTAAAAAAAATATTATTAGCAAATCTTTTTGCTATTTACATTTTACAAATTACAGAATATTTACAAATATTTGTTGCTAATTTCAGAAATCATTTTACAAATTTTTGAAACCCCGTTTGCTAGAATTAGCAAAACAATTTACTAATTTTAAAAAAGTGGACATTGAAGGAAATGTTAATTCTTATTAAAACACATCTGCAAACTTAAATTGCCTTAAAAAGGGATGGGAAGTGAATATACCAACTAGTGTCTAAAAATAGGACATCAATTTAAAATAGCACTCAAATGTTTATTTGGTTGAAAAATCAGCCCTAAAAAAATTAAAATATGACTTTAAAAGCAAAAAAATTTACTAAAATATTTTTCAAAACAGAAATTATCAAATTAAAACAAAATGATAAATTCGTTTGTTTTTAAGATTTTTAAGCTTTTGATTTTTTTTAATTTTGTCTAAAATACTATTTTTTGAAAAAAAAAAATAAATAAAATAAAAAAATTTGATGCTCGATAAAAAAAAATTTCAAATTTTGTACTAATACTAATACTAAAAATATTTAGCATTTTTTTTTGCTGATTTTAGCAAACCAATTTTATAATCCACTTTACAAAAAGTTAACTAAAATTTAGTAGCGGCTATTATTTTTTTTTACAAATTTCATTGTACTGCACATCAGCAGACATCTGATAAGATTAGCAAAAAATACCGCTGGGTTCAAATTAGCAAAATTTTCAGTTGTCATTACAGATTTTTTTGGTGAGTGTAGTGCTAGTACTCTTTCCCTCCTTTTTATATAACATACATTATTGTATTTTATAATTCTAATAAAATAAAAAAAAAAAATAAATAAAAACATAAAAACGGAAAAAAGTCAGTAAATGACAGTAAATTATTTTGAACAAATGTATAAAAAAGTTAAAATAAATAATTTATTAAAAAAAAATTAATGTTTCTTTATTTTGAACTTTATTAAAGTATGTACAGTGAACTGCATAATATTCTGAGTGTACATATACAATTATATTTAATTGCATAGGTCGATATCTTACAATATAAATTGATTTTGCATCGAGTTGCCAATAGACGCGATAGCGTTGCCAGTGCCGGAATGCCACCCGACCCCGCTGTACATTTACTTATATCAATATTCTCAAGAACTCTTTGAACGGCTCGATCACGAAAGATAATCTTAGGCATAGTATGGGTTACTATGTCTGCTCTTTCAGCGAGTTTTTTTGCTCAGGGGCCTTTTGAACTAACTTTTAGTAATTTTAGCAAATATTTTCACATAAATACAATACACTCCTCGCCACATGAGTAGGACATAAATGTATGTCCGCATAAATGTTAATAACTTTTAAACTAAATAAGATAGAACCTTATTTTTTTAATTATTGAAAGCACATTTGATACTCTGTAAAATGTATCAATTATAATTATTTCCTTGCCTCGTACCGAGCCAAAAATTATTTTTGTTATGAAATATGAAGAAAAAGTTCTTAAGATTTTGCGCCACTTGAATAGAACACCCCTTATAAAAAAAGATTTTTTTTTTCACAATTTTGAACAAATTTAAATATTTTTATTTTACATTTTATTAAATTCTAGTAAATGTTCTAAAGCTATACTAATAATGTGTTAAGCCACCTTTTTTAAGGATTACTTTGTAAATAAAATTTGGAATGGAGTCGTATAAGGATTTAAAATAATCGAGGGAAATTGAAGACCAAACAGCTTGGATCGCTCCAATAAGTTCCTCCTTGGTATCGAACTGCTTACCGGAAGCGTAAACCTTTAGAGCGAGCCAACCCCAAAGATTTTCAATAATATTCAGGTCCGAGGAATTATGAGCATTTGATGTAGAAATGTTCAAACTAGCAATCAGTAAGTCTTAAGTGGACACATAATTAAGTCACTTAAGTTTAAGTAGATAACTAAGCTCAGAAAAATAAATATTTGATTACAAAATGACTGCATTAAAAATGTCAGCACCTTCTAAGTCGATTATAGTGATTTCTTTTCACTAACGGGCAAAAATAGAAGTACTGTCCCCGCAGAGAGGAAACTCATTTGGAAATGCTTCCGAAATTTTGGTTCGGAGGCTAATGTGCTAACATCACTTTAATTACAGCGCTAGTCAATGCAATTAAACAAACAAAAAAAAAATCAGCGAAAAAGCGCCCCGGTAGGCAAGTTGGTAGCGTGCTAGCTTATCAGTGCGGGGGTCGTGGGTTCAATTCCCACCAGAGGCTCTGGTCTGTTTTCGCTACAACGAGCCGAAGGCCTTTGTTGCTAGTGCTCGGTTAGGGTATTAACATATAATTTGTAATTATATGATTAATAAATAAAATAAATAAATAAATAAATAAAATCACCGAAAAACGTCTTCTTATGCGGACAGTTTAATGACCAGAATGAGTAAAACTTACTCCTTCTTCACATTTACGTAAATAAGGTCTAGCATGGAGTCAGATTACAATGTTATAATATCAGCAAAAACTGTAAGAAGCGTTTGGTCAAAAATAATTTATATGGTAGCATAGCAAGACAAAAGCCGAAAGTGTCAAAAAAATATTAAGCAGGGTCTGGAGTTTGCAATATAATATCTCAATTTAGATCCTTCTAAATCCCCAAATACATTGCTGGATCTTATTTGATCTGCCATTTTTTTGGATCAAATAAGATAAGCTAGATATTACAGCAGATATAAAATAAATAAGATCTCCCAACAATTAATTTAGGGATAAAGTAATATCCAAATTTATCTGAAAAATTTCAGATTGAATTGTATCAGATTAGGTCCAACAATGTAGTAAATACGAAAATTAGTTTATTAAAAAAAATAAATTAAAACAACCCATCTAAAAATCGAAATATATATGAGCATACATGATCATACATGGGCTTGTATATGATCATACATGGGCATACATGGTCATATACGTCCATACATGATCTCATATATGACCATATATCTTCGGATCCGAAATTTGAGGGTATATGGTGATATATGTGCATATATTATCATACATGCTCATATATTATTCATGTATGCTCGTATATGATCATATACGTCCATATACCCTCAAATTTCGGATCCGAAGATATATAGTCATATATGAGATCATGTATGGTCATATATTGAACAATGTGTGGACGTATATGACCATATATGCCCATGTATGATCATATACAGGCCCATGTATGATCATGTATGCTCATATATATTTCGATTTTTAGATGGGAAAATTAAATTATAAAATATATAAAAATTTTTAAATAACAACACAAGAAACATTTTAACGGACTCTCCGATACGTACGGATTCATAAATCCGGTACGTTTTCGGTCCGAAAATACGTATCCGTCGAAACTTGTACGTAAACGGAACATTAACGGACCGTATAATTGAATTTTCTAAAATAATACGTTTTGACTCCTTTTTTGTGTATCCGTATTTGTACCGTCAAATACGGAAAACCCTCTTTCATCACTTTTCTTTCCGTTGCTTTTCGATTTATTTAGTTATCAAAATCAAATACTTAAATATCCATGAAGTAAATATTTATGATATTTAAAACTATTTTTACGATGATGTGTATAAATTTATGCAGATTTGCAAATAAAAATATTACCTGAAATTTTATAATAGATTTTGTGAAACAATTTGCAAATTTGCATTGTGTGCTACATCATCGTGAATGCAACCATTTAAACCAAAATTAAATTTTTGTCTTATTTTTTCATGATTTTTAATGGGCCACAACCGCAGTAATTGATGGATGCTAAATGTGCTGGAGATAAATATGGTATTTGTTAGTAATTTTGTTTGGTTTTTAAAAGTTTTGTTATTTTATTTTAAATATTTTTGTAAATAAATAAAAAAAATACAATTTTATAATAAAAATAAAAAAAAAATAAACATTTACACAAATCCATTTTTTGTTGAAAAAACGGTACGAATACAAACCGAATACGGATCCGTAAACGGTCCGTCATTGACGGTATTTCAACAGATTCGAATCAGTGTCGATGTTCCTTCAAATGCGTTTTCTGGTCCGTATATGGATACAGAAAGTGCCACGTAAACGGAGTCGGATTCCATTTATGGCCGACCGAAAACGGTATGTAAACGGAACGTTTTGTTTGTTGGGAATGCTTTTGCGACGATTTGAACTCGGTCTGCCGGAGTTGTCGTGATGTAAGCACTCAGTTACCCACTGCTATACATAATGGCTGACTTTACTAGACTTTATTTTTCGTATAATTGTGTTATATATATGTAATTGTATTTGGGAAAAATATCATGGCTGAATTAATGATACTAAATTGGTCCTGACATCTGTCTCTACAAAGTATGCGCAATGGATACATATCTCACCACTTATATTCTATTAAAAATTTCTAGTTCTTGTTGTACCGTAATGGTAGTCAAATTTTCCAGTTTCCTTGTCATATATAATCAGTTCTGGTACCAAATCCAATAAGATCTAATTAGATCTAAGCAGATGTATTTGTTTTAGATAACCATAAAACGAAAATAGGCCGATTTTTAATACATTTGCTCTGGTAAATAGTTATTTAAATTTGACTAAATTAGAATTAAATTATTATTTGAACCTTAAGATTCTAAAGAATTTTATTTGTAAATTTTAAAAACTTTCTTTTTGTAAAAAATTATTCAAACAGTCTAATTATTTACAAATTATTAAATATATATATTTATATAAACCTGTTAAAGATAATCAGTCTTACGCAAGTGTTGTGAACCCTAAAGCACTACCACAAGCCCAAAATGTTAATTTTAGTAGACTCGAAGCTACTATTGTTTCTCATGTGCAAACTACAGGTTGTTTGAAAAGTTCCTGCGCTCGAAATGAAAGAATACTGTTTTTGTTACGAAATATATTTTTTTATTCAATATAATCTCCTAGAAGCTTAATACACTTGTTTCAATGATCTTCCAATAATTTTATCCCATCGTTATAATGGTTTTCCGGAAGCTCTAACCGTCTACGGCTGCTATGGCCTCTTCATTCGACGAAAAATGCTTTCCACGAAGGAATTGTTTGAGATTTCTGAAGAGATAGTAGTCATTGGGAGCCAAATCTGGTGAATACGGTGGATGTTCAAGCAATTCGTACTTTAATTCTTTGAATTTAGCCATCGTCAAAAAACTTTTGTGAGCAGGTGCATTGTCTTGATGAAAATTAATTTTTTTCTTCTTCAAACCAGGTCTTTTCTCACGAATTTTTTCATCCAGCTGATCCAAAAGGCTGCAATAATATTCAGAGTTGATTGTTTTACCTTTCTGAAGATAATCAATCAACAAAATTCCTTTAGCATCCCATAAAACTGATGTCATAACCTTCTTTGCTGATCGTTGTGACTTCACCTGCTTTGGAGCTGAACAACCAGCTTTAGTCCACTGTAAACGTTCTTGTTTCAATTTAGGATCATGGTGGTAAATCCAAGTCTCATCCATAGTTATAAAGCGATGCAAGAAGTCGGTTTTATTCGGCTTAAAATGCTCCAAATTACGCTGAGAAATTTGTTTTCGATCCAGTTTTTGTTGGATTGTTAATGTGTGGGGCACTAACTTTCCAAACAGTTTTTTCATACGTAATTTTTCATGTAAAATATGGAGTACTCGTTCGTCTGAGATGCCTATGGCATTAGCAATTCCACGCTTAGACAAACTTGGATCTTCACTAACCATATTATGTGCCTGCTCAATGATTTCTGCTGTGGTTGCAGTTTTTAGTCGTCCTTCGCGTGGATCGCCTTCAAGGCTGGTACGACCACGTTTTAATTCACCAGCCCAAAATTTAACGGTGCGTTTTGAATGTGAGGACTCCTTATACACTTCTAACAATAGTTCATAAATTTCCTTTGCTTTTAAACCCTTCAAAACAAAGAATCTAATGACTGCACGATATTCAATTTTTTCCATATTAAAAAAAAATCAATGACACGTCAACTTCAAATGGCTTGTAAACAAAGAAAGAATTGACAGAATGACTTGCAACTTTGCATGTGTTCTCAGGATAGTTATACCAACTTGAGAAAAAAAAGTTTGGAGCTAGCAGTGCCATCTCTTGGTGAGCGCAGGAACTTTTCAACCAACCTGTATAAACAACTTTACGAACTCTATGAACAACAGGATGCAGGAGTTGATACGAATGCAGTATATTGCAGGCTGTGTTAGGCTAACCATGAACTGTCTAAAAATATGTTGTTATTGGAACGCGAACGGCATTCGACAGCATAAGGACGAACTCGATTATTTTCTCAGAAACAAGAAATTAGATATAATGCTTGTTTCTGAAACTCATTTAACCCCTCGTAGCTCTTTCTCAGTCCGAGGATACACGTTGGACGATACAAAAGATCCCAGAAGCAGAGCATGTGGTGGCTCAGGCATATTAATTAAAACTCGATTAAATCATTATCTTTTGTGTGAGTTTTGCTAAGATTATCTTCAAGCTACTACAATATGTGTAGAGGAGTTTGATATGAATCTAGTTATCTCATCAGTTTATGCTCCCCCGAAATTTAAGATATCGGAAAATCAGTTAACATCTTTTTTTAACCCATTAGGTTCACGCTTTCTGGCAGCTGGCGATTATAATGCTAAGCACACATTCGGGGGCTCACGCCTCATTACCCCGAGAGGCCCCGTGAAAAGGTATTCCCATCTGGTGACTTAGAGCTAACAGGTAAAGGAACAAATTGGCTCAAATTTAAAAAATTTATCAGTACTCATTGCTCGGAAAACATGTCCCTGAAAACACCAGATGAAATCTACCTTTTGCTTAAGAGTTTAGAATCTATTCTCAATATAGCTGCTCGACTTGCTACTAAACCCCGCAGACAATTCAGGCAAGAACTAGTTTTTTCTGTTGATGTCGAACGACTCTGGAACGAAAAAAGAAGAGCTCGTAGAGAGTGGCAACTGTTAAGATCTCCACAACTCAAAGCTCGATTGAATGAAAGCACAAGAAATTTAGGTAAATTACTTGAATCACGGAGAACAAACTCACTAAATAGATTCTTAGAAAATCTCGAGCCTACAGTCAAATCAGACTACTCGTTATGGCGTACAACCAAGGATTTAAAAAGGTCTGTCTTATGTAAGCCTCCTTTGCGAAAATGCTGAAAAAAGAGATCTGTTTTCTAAACAGTTAAGAAATGTATTCACGCCAAATGATTCAAGTGTTATAGTTGAGTTGCCACCAATTTTACCCCAGCGCAGAGCAGTACCCGTTCGGTTTGAGATGCGAGAGATCGAAAAGGCAATTTTTGATTTAAACCCCAAAAAAGCATCTGGCATTGATAATATCAGTAATAAAATGCTCTTGGAGTTACCCCGGATAACTGTAAAAATAATTTTGTTTATTTTTAATGCTATATTACGCCTTCAATATTATCCTTCAAAATGGAAAGTTTCACTCGTTAAAATGATACCCAAGCCAGGTAAAGATCACACGAAAGTTGAATCGTATTGGCCTATCAGTCTGTTATCATACCTATCCAAACTTTTCAAAAAGCTACTAGTAAATCGATTAAATGTAGCTGTTGTTGAAAACAATTTAATACCCGTACACCAGAAAGAAATATGACACAGATTGGTAAGTGAAATTAGAAAAGCTTATGAAGAGAAGGAATACTGTTCTGCACTTTTCATTAATGTCTAATAAGCTTTTGATAAAGTTCAGCATGAAGGACTTACTACTCTTTAAAATCAAGAATATATTGCCATCTAATACACACACACAATTTACTCGAATGCTATATAACAAATCGAAAATTTATAGTTAAGGAAAGTATATTGGGACCACTTTTGTATATCCTATATACCTCTGACACACATACTTCCACATTTGCCAATGATACGGCGATCCTATGTTGCCACAGTAACCCACTCGAGGCTTCTCGAATTTTACAGAATCAGGTTTGTCAGCTAGAAGTGTGGCTAAATCAGTGGAAAATAAAGGTGAATGAGCAGAAATGTGTTTATATTAGTTTTACGTTAAGAAGAGAAACTTGCCCTTACCATACCCCAACATACAAGTGTCAAATATTTAGGCATTCATCTTGATCGTCGACTCACATGGAAGAATGATATAGATGCAAAATTAACTCAGATGAAATTAAAAATCATTAAAATCAATTGGTTAATCGGAAGAAACTTCAGACTCAACCTCGATTGTAAACTATGTTTGGAATTCAACTCTGGGCAACGGTCTCCCATTCTAATGTTCAGAGAATTCAAAGAAAGCAGAACAACATTTTACGATTAATAACAGGCGCTCCCTGGTGTAAAAGAAATTCATATATACACTCAGATTTGAATGTTCCTCTAGTTAAAGATGAGGCCTTGAAATCTACCCAAAGCTATTTACATAGGTAAACTGGATGGAGACTCATCCAAATGAACTAGCGCGTAATTTACTTGGAAATCGCGGCAAACAGCGTCTGAGAAGGAGGGCCACAGCCGACTTGGCATATTAGTACAAAAGACTTATGCTTTGAGAAAAATTTGTGATAATAAATGAATTAATGATATTTCGTCTGGCACTGGCTGAACTAAGTAACTTAGATTTAAGCTTTTAAGATTTGTAATACTTATTGTTAGTTCACTATTTTTAAGTGAAGATTCAATAAATAAATGAATTCGAAAATAAAAAATAAATAAACTTTAAATGATAAATTTAGTTATAAAAATAAACTTTGATTGTCCAGAAGCTCTTCAAACCAATTTACGTCATTGAACAGAAAAAAAAATAACAACAAAAAGTAAATTTTTACTTGCAACATAAATAAAACAAGTAAAAAAGGGCTAAATTCGGCTGTGCCGAATCTTTTAATACCCTCCACCAATATCCTAAAAAATGTTTTCTACTGTTTTTGATACAAATAATATAAAAAAAAAACTTTTGAATTAAAATTATGCAGGTGAAAAAATTTGTTGAGGTGAAAAGAACTTTTTTGGTGGAAAAAAAATTTCGAGGTGAAAAAAAATTTTGTTGTGAAAAAAAATTTTAGTGGTGAAAAAATGTATGAGGTGAATACAAAATATTTACTGCTAAGCGACCGGTGAAAAAAATATGAGAAAATATGTTATGTACCAGTCGCTACTATAAAATTATACCAAATTTGTATGGGCAATTTAGAGGCACCTTTGCTTTTTCACTAGTTTTTTTAACCATGGACTGCACAAAAAAAAAACATTTTAAAGCATAGTTTTTGTCAAATACTCAATTTTGTTCCGGCTAATGGGGACGAGCTCTGCAGCTGAATATGCCTAATGGAGAGAATACACTTTCTGATGCGCCACGCATTGATAAATAGTTGCAACGAATATTCTTTCTTTAAATAATTGAAGTGTGTTTGTCTAATGGAGAGAATACAAAGAGAATGGCAAAGAAATTAATTTGTTAAAGAAAAAACATGAGTTGTAACTATATGTCAATAGATGGCCCAACAGAAGGTGCATTCTCCCCATTAGGAATATTTGCTGCAGAGCTAGTCTCCGGTACTAAAGCAATTATGCATTTTGCTCTTTCTTTATATAAGTGTCTTTGGTTACAAAAACAAAAAATATATTTTATGGAATGAAACGAAAAACCAACAAAACTTTACAGACAAACCCTATCTGGTTTACTATATCTTCTATAGCAGCCAAAGGATTGGAGATATTTGAACGGAAAATCCTAAGAAAATGCATCGGAAAAAATTATAAAAATTTCATAAAACGATTTTTACATAGTTACGTCTATGAACATGCCGATGTTCTACCCTTCTGTAGGTACGCGATAATATGCGCTACACGATAATATGCCAAATACACGAAAGCGAGAAAAACACCATCAATGGACGTATTAACGACGATCCAGCTCCTCTGGATCTTAACTCATTCTATATGAGCCCAGCCTCCGGCAATCATAGGGGCTGAAGGTGATATACGTATATACTAAATTTTGCATGAACTGTAATATGAATATATTTTGTCAATTTATGTAACAGAACTTTTGTTATTTAGTTTTAGTAATGTTATTTACAGAGGTCTGCTCTGTTAGCTACTTTAACAATGTTGCTTTTTACGTTAACTTACCCAGCAAAAATGAAGCTGCCAAAGAAGCAATAAAAGCATCACTACTATGGCAAAGGCATCACTTCTGTTCTGATGGTTTCATCGATGAATTCTACATTAGCGTGTCATAGAATGGAAGTATTCAAATGAAGCTACTAGCAGTACTCATACTTTACTCTAAGGAAGCAATGATAATACAATGATTAGGTATTCTGATGCATGAGTGGAAAATGTTCATATACTTTGTAGTATTTAAGCTTTGATGAAAATTTAATTCCTAAGAATGTAGAAAAATAAGTTTAAAGAAGGGAACTTTATGCATTGATGTACAACTTCTCTTTATTAAAACAAATAAATAATTGTGCATTAGTGAAAAAAGCATTTTTGAAACATAATTTTAAACTGGTTGTACAATTTGGAAACATTTTTAGACAATTTTAAAATATTTTTGAATAATTTTTTTAAATAATTTTTGCACAATTTTAAAACATTTTTGAGCAATTTGAAATAATCTTTACACAATTTTAATTTTTTTTTTGGTAAATTCTGAATTAAAACTAGAAATGATATAGTGTTAAATAAAATACATAATGCAAAAATGCACAGATTGCGTCGTCATAAATATTTAAGGCTGAAAAAATGCAAACGACAGGCCAGCTAGTTTCAATTAAAGGTAAAAAAATTTGTTTTTCTTAATTTTTCAAAACTTTTCTAAAAATTGCAAAACTGCATAAATTCTAACCCTTATGAAATTTTAAACTAAAATATAAAAAATGATTTAATAAAAAAATTAAGAAAGTTCATCAGAACTATTTTCTCAATTTAAATAAATGCTTTAGATTAAAAAAAAAATATACGATATACTATAACTTATGTTTTAGAAGTAATGAAGAGTGATATTTTAAGATACACATCGGGTTTATATCCAGATCACTGCATTTCAAATATGAACACATGAATTGTTTTGGAAGTGCCTTAGAATAACACCAAAAAATCATAAAAGAATGCCAACTGAAGTTTAGGAAGCAATGAAAGAAGTTATAGTCACAGAATGACTACCATTTTTTTTTTGCTGGGATAGTTATTAGAGTAACACACATATAGCTCTAAAAAATTTATTATTCCCATAGTATGTAAGACAATAAATGTAATCGAACAAGAAGAAGACTTAATAACATTTTTACTTACTTACTTAACAGAAAAAAAAAATAGACACAGAAAAATTGTACCAATTTGTATGGAAAATTTAGAGGTACCTTCACATTTTCACTTCTAACTTTTGAACCGCTGAACCTATTTTGCTCATTTGCAATACCAAACTGCTCGGGAGGATGTTCAATAATCTGGGTAAAAATAGGCACCCCCGCTTGCGTCTTCGCGTCGTGATCGCCATTTCTACAGACAGACAGACGGACATCGCTAAATCGACTTAAAATTGCATAAGGATCACGAATTCATATACTTTATGGGGTCTTAAACCTATGTTTCGACATGTTACAAACGGAATGACAAACTGATATATACCCTCACCATATGTGATGGAGGGTATAAAAATTCAAACCTCATACATGCAGGCACTCCACACCACTTCTCTAGTAGGTACCTACTCGTACATTGGAAGCCGTTTATACATAAGGTCTGTCTGAAAATGTTTTCCTTTTTATTTTGCTTTTTCATTTTGTTTTTAATAGCAACAAGGTGACGAGTGTAATGTTGCGTTACATTACATTACTAACTATGGTATGTTTTTATTGTTGTTTCTGTTATTTTCCATTTGATGTTTTACTACTGTGGTCGATGTGTGTTGTCGTTGTTGTTGCTCCTCATATATTCAAGTAGAAAACTGTTTTTCGTTTGAGTCTTCATTTATTGTTTGTCTGCCAAAATAGTAAATGAATGAAAAATAAAACGAAATAATTGTTGTATATTATGGCTGTTGATGTTGTGTTTTTGTTGTGTTTTTGTTGTTAGTTTTGTTTATTTTTTTTTTAGCAGTTGCTTTTAATTTTTTTGGGGTTTCAATTGCAAATATTGTTTGTATAAAAAAATCTTATTGCAATAATAGCATCAACACAATTTATAACTTCAACAGAAAAAAAAAAATTGGCTAAAAATTGGTCAATAGTACAAAAAACAAAATATAAAAAAAAGTATTTATGATACTGGTTTATTTTTTCCAATGTAGTAAATGAGTAGAAACAATGTCTCATCTCAACTATTAAATTGTTTAAATTATGTTGGTCAGTAGATGTTGTAAACGAAAAACTAATAGAAAACAAAAATACCACAAAAGTGAGAGGTATTAAATATTTATAAGATTAATAAATATGAATTTTAATTAAATACATATTGACGATACAAAGTGACAATTTTAAAATAAATATGACTACTAATTTTATAGTTTTAGTTTTACAAATTTTGTTTGTTACAGAATTATCTTAGAAGAGTTGAAAAATAACCGAATGATTAATAACACTTTTAATATTTATCAACGTTCTATGAAAGTAACTTTTCAAGTTTTTGTCTTAAGTCTTTTGTTTTGTTAACGCATTTAGGTATCTAATACTGCTAATACTAGTTTATGTTGTAGTAATGTAAAGTTAACTTAACATTTAATATGACAAATATTTACATCATAATCTTAAAATAGCTATAAATTGTTTACAAGTTTCAAAACTTAAAACAATTGTCTTGCTTTAAATTAAAATACAAAATACTTTCGCCTCACACAAAATTAACAAAAATCGCATTTTTCATGTAAATAAAAATATATATATATTTTTTTTTAATTACTAGGAAACTGATATAATTTTGTTTAAACTTTTATATCATTTTTCTTTATTTCTTTTTTGTTTTTATAATTTTTTTTCTTTGGAATTACGCAAAAATCTTGGTATCGTTGAATTCAATTTAAAAACGTTGTTGTCGTCGTTATAAGCTTGAGAAAAAAATATGCGTTTTAAAAGAAAATAAAAAATAAAGTAATAATTTTTTTTCAAAGATAAAAGAAAAATAAATAAAACAAACAGTAAAAAAATATATATTTTTTGTATTATCTGCTGCCAATGATTGTTACGAAATCAGAGTTTAAAAATGTAACAATTTTGGGATGAACATATAAACAATTAAATCGAAACACAGTATTTTTTTTGCAAAAAAAAAAAAAAAATATTTTTCAACATAATCTCCTTTTAGCTCAATACACTTAGTCCAACGTTTCTTCTATTTTGTATCCCTTCCAAAAAAATAGGATTTTTCGAGGTCCATAAAATAGGCATTTGTTTGATCAATAATTTCATTGTTGGATCTAATTCTCTTTCCACCGATCCATTTCTTTAGGTTTGGTAATAGGAAATAGTCACTGGGAACTAAATCCAGAGAATATGGTGGATAAGGTGACTATTCGTAGCCCAATTCATGGAATTTTGCCATTGAGACTACATACGTGTGCACCCGTGCATTATGGTCAATTGAGAGCAAACGCGGCACCCATCTTGCAGACAGCTTTCTCAAAGCCAACTGATGATATAAAATCGAAACCACACTACCTTATGAAATGCCTATGAAATCAATAATCTCAAGCACTTTTACTCTTCACCAACACCATATCGTGAATTTTTCGACATTTTTAGGTGTATTGACCTCAATTGGCCGTCCAGAACGTTCAGCGTCATTTGTAAAGGGTGTCCCAAGAAGAACGCAATTTTTAAATTTTAAATAAAACACAGATATTTAAAAAAAATCGTGAAACTTTATTATATCGTAAAGTAGACAGAATGAGGTTATGTATGGAACAATATATCGTGCAGATGGCCGCCGGGGCTTTGCTGGCATGCACGCGATCTTTTAATGAAATTTTCAATGACCGTTTTGCATGAATGCTGCGGTATTTCATTAATGCAGCGTCCAATTTCCTCTTTTAAGGCTTGAGTCGTCGTCGGCTTATTCGCGTAAACCATCGACTTCAAAAAACCCCAAAGAAAAAAATCTAATGGTGTTAAATTGCACGATCTAGGCGGCCAATTCTGATCTCCAAAACGCGAAATAACACGACCGGGAAATGACGGATGCAGCAATTGAATTGTTTCTCTGGCTGTATGACATGTGGCGCCATCTTGTTGGAACCACATGCCCTCCACATTCATTTCTTCAATTCTAGGCAAGAAAAAACTGGTTATCATTTCACGATACCGAACACCATTGACTGTTTGCGCTTGACCTGTCTCATTTTCATAAAAAAAATGTCCAATGATTCCTCCAGCCCAAAAACCACACCACACAGTGACACATTGAGGATGCATTTGCTTCTCGTGAATCACTCGAGGATTTTCCTCAACCCAAATGCGACAATTCTGCCTATTAACGAAGCCATCAAGATGAAAATGGGCCTCGTCACTGAAGATGATTTTATCGGCAAAATCAGCATTTTCATGTTGTCTCTCCAATACCCAATTAACGAACTCCCTTCGCTGTCCATGGTCAGCTGGCTTCAGTTCCTGAGTCAATTGAACTTTGTATGCATGAAGATGCAAATCTTTCGTCAAAATTCGCTGCAAAGTGGATTTGGAGACACCAATTTGCTGAGCTCGGTGTCGAATTGAGGTGGATGGAGTTTGAGCGACATCATCACGTACAGCTGCGACATTTTCGGTCGATCGACCTGGTCGATGGCGCGTTGTTGTCTTTACATCACTAACAGACCCAGTTTCGGCAAATTTATCCATTAATCTCTTTACAGTTGACTCTTTTGGAGCATTATTGTGACCCCAAATTGATCGCAATTTGCGAACTGTAGCCGCAAAACTTTCACCATTTTGGTAAAACAATTTCACAATGAGAATGCATTGTTCATTCGTGTAGCGCTCCATTTTTACTAACCTCGTACCTTCTACTAGCAAACAATAGCAATTGTTCAAATGTCAAACAATGACACTTCGAATGTTGCCAGATTTAAAAATTGCGTTCTTCTAGGGACACCCTTTACTTGTGCGATATGAAATTGTTCATAGAATCTCAGGCTTATTTTTATAGGATTAAGTGCTCAGCAACGGCGTAAGTTTCTATTAAAAATAGCTTAGGATTTACGATATAGTTGGGTTGAGTAGTCTGTATCTCCAGCAGCGCCACCAAGTAGATCTATTGTGCACCCTCTCTAGTATTTTTCCCAGTTGTTCTTCAGTGCAGCCTTGAGCAGCAGTACAATGTTCTTCACTGTCAGTTTCTTGTATTGTTCCTCTATGATATCAGGTCTGCCAAATGTGATAAATCGGAGGTATATAAAGGCAGGACATTTATAGCCTGTTCCTCGATCTCGAACGAAAAACTAGTCGAACGAAAGCAAGTCACTCGAATTCGAATCAATTTGGGTTTCTCTATTTCGAAAGCCTTCGATCGACTTGACTTACGTGTGTCAATTTTTGTTTCTTACGCATTTACAAATCACAGAGATGCCAGATCATATATTTTGAGCATTTGTTACAATTTTCTTTAAAAGTATCAAAAATACTACTAAACTGCTTGAAGACAAAAACAACCCTGTTTAACAGTGATCAGCTGTATATGACAAATGAAATAAAAAAATAACAATAAACAAATCAATTTTTATTTGGAAAGTATGTTTATTTGTGAAAATTTTTATTATCGGTGAAATTATTGTTTGGAGCGGTCACTGCTAAAGTCCTTGTAAAATAAAAGATGTAAAATAAAAAATGTAAATGAGCTTCTTAGGCAAACGTAAGCCACAAACAAAACACACATACCTTTTACCACTCAGCAACAGCGTAATAGGGGGTGAAACGGAGTTAAGTTTTCTGGTCAAATTTTCCTCCTTTGCGGAAAATTTGTTTGCTCCGAACACCAGAGTCCTTCTGGCAAAATCAGGCCTTTCTTCCATATAAAATACAAGGGTCTTCGGATAGTCCATTGTTGATTTTTTAACTAAAATTTAAAATTCTTAATGAACTATAAATATTTGTATTATTTTGTACTTACTTTTTGTTATCCATTGCTTTTTTTACTTCATTTTGCTTTTAAAAATATCAAATATATATTCACTCGACAAAAAAATAGCAAGTGACTGATTTTGACATTTGCGTTCGAGCTGTTCGAAATAGAGAAACCAAATTTTGTTTTCATTCGACTTGTCGTTCGAGTCATCGTTCGCATAGAAATATAGTTAGTGAAACCCAAATCAGTTTTCTTTCGACTAGAAAGCGAACGAACGTGTTCTTTCGAAATAGAGGAACAGGCTATTAGCCATTAGCTGGTCTCCTCATATTCGATACAATATCTACATGTCGTATCTATACATGGATAGGGTCCTGTGAGTGCTCCGCATAGGAGTCTTAGATTTAGTCGGTTCATCTGAAGGGCTTCATTGTATGAAAAGAACTTCTTTAAATGTTTTAGTGGTTTCGGTATGTTTCAATATTCAATGGATTTCGCCTTGATCAGATCCGATATCATATTTGTGATGTACTTTTTTCGTGCAACCAAATTGAGGACTCGGGCCTTTAAATGGCAGTTTCGCACCTAGTCTCACTTGTTCATCAGCTTTTTCATTGCCTTCATGCCCATTGTGACCGAGTTGCCAAATAAGTGTTACTTTATTATTGGTCGCCAGCTGGTTGAGGGCTTTATGGCATTCTAGTACTGATCTTTGGTAATAGATAAGGTTTTTCAGGGCCTTTATTACAGCCTGACTGTCCGACATTAAGTTTATCTTTGTTCTCACAAGATTTCTTACCAGAAGTTCCGTCGTTGCTGTATAGATAGCATATAATTCTGCAGTAAATATAAATGAATCTTTGCCCAGAGGTATGTGAATTCTGCACCTAGGTCCGTATACACCGGCTCCAATTTCGCTAGAAGTTTTGGATCCGTCGGTATACCACTTCTGTGCATCTTCCTTTAACTATGGGGCATCAAGTTCCCACTCTTCTCTTGTCGGGATTTGAACTTTCTAGTTCAATCACTAGATTTATTTGATCACTACATAGTGTCATGTTCTTTATGGAACTGGCTTAGTTGAGGATCTTCAGATGGTCACTTTCTTTGAACTTAAATAGCTTGAGAAGTTCGATTACTTGCTTAAATAGCTTAAGATCTAAGACGTATTCTATAGAAGAAATAATTCAGAAATGAGTTAAAACTTTAAGATGTTAATTTTTAATTAAAACATGTATTTAAAATAAATTTAATGAGTCATTAAAAAAAAAAAAAAAAATCACGCATTTTTTGTGGATATTTACGCATTAACAGAAACATGTTTAGGCTTTTTGTGCATATATTTTTACATAAAATATATTTTACGCACAAATATGGTAAATTTACACTTTTTAGAATTTCCAATAATTTTTTACACACATGTTGTGTAAATTTACTAAGTTTGCGTGCACCAATTTACACACTGTATGTGTAAATTTACACAATTTATAGTAGAAGAACAGTTTCCAACAATAAGTTAAGTAAATTTCAACAAAAATTGCTTAAAGTGTAATCTAGTTTTATATATTATACAATGTTAGCTTATATTATTTGCTTGTAAATATTGTAGCTTTAATTTCTTTCATTACAATTTAACTATTTCCTATGCCCAGTTTCCTTCTTAACTTTAATTTGTTGGTCAGTATGTTTAAAATTAAATAAAAGTAATTTCAAAGCGGATATTTCTCTTTGTATGGTTTAAAATGTATACAAGTTAAGGAACTAAACAATAGAAAAAACTAAACAATGGTCTATGGGATTTATTATAATTGTAACATTGTACAATATATTACAATGTTTAATATTATGTTATGTATGATTCAATTGAATTATCTTTTTGTTTAAAAATATTGATGTTTATGTATGTATTTATTTTGTTTACCAATGTAAAATAAAATGTTTTAAAGGAAATACATACCAACAAATGTATTTGTAATACATAAAACTAAATATTAAGCAAAATTTTTTAAGTATTTTAGCAGATTATTATTGTAGAGAAATAGGAAATTATTTAAAAAAATATATGATGAAAACAAAAACTGTTAAATATTTGTTTTTTTTTAATTACTTAAACACAATTAGAAAAAAATTCATTAGTATAACACAAAAAAAAAAAAAAAATAAAAATATTTGTGCTGCTAAGTTTAATGAACTTTTTTTTATGTATGAGAAAGAAAAAAAAATTGTTGTTATGACTTTAAGTTATTTTGTAACTCAAATGTGTGTATTTTAAACTGTTTTTTTTTTTTTGTTTTGTTGACGTTGAAGTTGAAAAAGAAAACCTATTTTTGAACAATGTTACATAACGTGTTTGGTTTTTTTTTATTGTTGCTTCAGACCCTAATGTGTGTTGAACCATAATCAAAAAATAATTATATACCAGATTTAAAAGCGACAACAAAATTCATAATATCACAAAAATATTAAGACCAATTTTTTGATTATAAACAAACAAATGGTCATATTTAATATGGTTTATTTGGTTTTCTCAATTTTGTATTTAAAACTGATGACCATTCAAGTTTTTTGATATTAGAGTAGGAAATCTAACAAATAATAAAACAACTTTGTAAATCAAATCCATTATAAATTTATTTGTACTACTATGACAATAGTTTACGCCTACTTTTTTAATGCTTCAATGCTCATTTAGTCATTAATTGTTGTAATGAAAAATCACAAATATAAAAAAATAAACAAATAAAAACTATCATTATTTAAACAGACATTGAAAATTTGTACAACGGAAGCTCTTATACATACTTATTACAATAGATTTTTATTTATACTATTTAAGCCCCATTCACATTAACACACAAGTGTTAATACTTTACACAAGCAACATACAGGTTGGTTAAAAAGTTCCTGCGCTCACCAAGAGATGGCACTGCTAGCTCCAAACTTTTCAAGTTGGTATAACTGTCCTGAGAAGACATGCAAAGTTGCAAGTCATTCTGTCAATTCTTTCTTTGTTTACAAGCCATTTGAAGTTGATGTGTCATTGATTATTTCTAATATGGAAAAATTGAATATCGTGCATTCATTAGATTTTTTGTTTTGAAGGGTTTAAAAGCAAAGGAAATTTATGAACAATTGTTAGAAGTGTATATGGAGTCCTCACCTTCAAAACGCACCGTTGAATTTTGGGCTGGTGAATTTAAACGTGGTCGTACCAGCCTTGAAGACGATCCACGCGAAGGACGACTAAAAACTGCAACCACAGCAGAAATCATTGAGCAGGTACATAATATGGTTAGTGAAGATCCAAGTTTTTCTAAGCGTGAAATTGCTAATGCCATAGGCATCTCAGACGAACGAGTACTCCATATTTTGCATGAAGAATAACGTATGAAAAAACTGTTTGGAAAGTTAGTGCCGCACACATTAGCAATTCAACAAAAATTGGATTGAAAACAAATTTCTCAGTGTAATTTGGAGCGTTCAAAGCCGGGTAAAACCGACTTCTTGCATTGTTTTATAACTATGGATTAGACTTGGATCAACCACCATGATCCTAAATTGAAACAAGAACGTTTGCAGTGGACTAAAGCTGGTTGTTCAGCTCCAAAGCAGGTGAAGTCACAACGATCAGCAAAGAAGGTTATGGTATCAGTTTTTTGGGATGCAAAAGGAATTTTGTTGATTGATTATCTTCAGAAAGGTAAAACAATCAACTCTTAATATTATTGCAGCCTTTTGGATGAAAAAATTCGTGAGAAAAGATCTGGTTTAAAGAAGAAAAAAATCATTTTTCATCAAGACAATGCACCTGCTCACAAGGAATTAAAGTACGAATTGCTTGAACATCTACCGTATTCACCAGATTTGGCTCCCAGTGACTACTATCTCTTCAGAAATCTCAAACATTTCCTTCGTGGGAAGCATTTTTCGTCGAATGAAGAGGCCATAGCAGCCGTAGACGATTATTTTACAGAGCTTCCGGAAAACCATTATAAGGATGGGATAAAATTATTGAAAGATCATTGAAACAAGTGTATTGAGCTTCTAGGAGATTATATTGAATAAACAAATATATTTCGTAACAAAAACAGTATTATTTCATTTCGAGCGCAGGAACTTTTCAACCAACCTGTATGATGCAAATTATGTTAAAATTGTCTATCTGTCAAAAAAAAAAGTGTAAAAAGAAAATCTTTTGAGTAATCAGACTATTGTTGACCCACACAAATAAATTAAATCATCTTTTTTTTTTCTTTCTTAAAATTATTTTAACATGTGTGCAACGAATTGTGTTTACACTATTATATGTATATTTTATTTCTACAACATATTTCTATTATGTGTGATAATGATATTGTGGGGGTTTTAATATAACCAGCCAATTTACCTATTAAAAGAAATTTAAATAAAATTAAATCATTCAAATAAAGAGCCCAATAGTAAAACATGTCAACAATATTATTCTACTTAATCCAAGTTTATTACTCAGTTATTTATTTGCTTAACTTTGCTTTGCTTAATCTAAATTAAGCAAATAAATATATTTTTTTTGCGTGGATCTTCTTTATGATAAAAACAAAATAAATTTTTAGAAAATTCATGTATAAATTTTAAAGTTGTAGGTTAGGACCATTTTGGTCCATATAGTTTTATTTTCTTTTTTAACTTTTTAACGGTAAAATATATCGACTTAAGTTGTTTATAAAATGAAAATTAAACAAAAACTGTCGATAACACACGAAAAAAATTACGGGATTGTGACAATGGATTCTGGTAGAGACAAAAAAAAAAGAATAAATATACGTGTGTTGGCACTTTTAAAGATCACATCTAAATGTTATTTTAGTAGGGGTTAAAGTTTCCCCCCTTTGGCCTGTTCGTGCAGCATATCGTTAAATAAAATTATGTGTTCCGTACATCTGAGGTACAGGATATGTTTAACAACATAATGGTAATTTTTGGCTCTGTTCTAAAAAATCATAAAGAACACCCCAAAGGTGGGAATGAAACGTTCTACAAAAATGTTTACCATAAAATTTTATTATATATATAAGAACACATAAAAGCCCAAAACTTAACACAAACACCCAAAACCAGTCAAATTCAAAATAGCTCATTAAGGGTTAATTTAGTTATTAAATTAGAGTTAGTACAGAACAGTCCGTTAAAAATTGATTTTTATGTTGAATCTTTTTGTGGAACACTTTTGCAATCTAAAACTAAATAAATCCGTGACTTTTCGAACTTCCCTCGTAGTAATATGAAATGCAACACTGCTCCCATCAAGTACAATTTTGATCAAGTTCCGTCATTTGTTCAAAACATACAACCTCGTGGATTTTTTTAAAACTGGAAAAAAGTGAATTTCGAATGCTCATAAAACATTATTTTTTTGCCGAAAAAAAACCGTCAATTAAACCAAGGAAAAGCTTGATAAATACTATGGGGACTCTGCACCATCGATTTCTATGGTAAAAAAGTGGTTTACTGACTTTCGTTGTGGTCGCACAAGTACAAATGACACTGAACGTAGTGGTCAATACACCCGAAAATGTCGAAAAAATCTACGACATGGTGTTGGCCGATCGAAGAGTAAAAGTGCGTAAGATCATTAGGCAGTGTGGTTTCGATTTTAAATGATCAGTTGGATTTAAGAAAGCTGTCTGCAAGATGGGTGCCGCGTTACCTCATCAGCCATATTCTCCGGACTTAGCTCCCAGTGACTATTTAATATTTTCAAACCTAAAGAAATGGCTCGGTGGAAAGAGATTTAGCTCCAACGATGAAATTATTGATCAAACAAATGCCTATTTTATGGACCTCGAAAAATCCTATTTTTTGGAAGGGATACAAAAGTTGGAGAAACGTTAGACTAAGTGTATTGAGCTTAAAGGAGATTATGTTGAAAAATATTTTTTTTTTTTTTTTTTGCAAAAAAAACTGTATTTTATTCAAAAAGTCACGGACATATTGATCCGCCCTTGTAGCCTGTTAAATTCAAAAAATTCTATGGTCAAAACTATCAAATTTATTTACAAATTTGTTAAAATCCCTATCAACGTTTTTTGTAACACCTGTGGAAAAAAAAACAAAATGTTGCCTTTAGAAAAAAAAAAAAATAAAAAAAAATTAATTTTTTGAAAATCTTAACTGTATTTAATCCCTTTAACAGCCCAGCAAAAATGAAGTTGCCAAAGGCATCACTTATTTATTAATGGTTTCATCGATGAATTTAACATTAGCGTGTCATAGGATGGAAGTATTCAAATGTAGCTACTAGCATTACTCATACTTTACTCTAAGGAAGCAATGATAATACAATGATTAGGTATTCTGATGCATGAGTGGAAAATGTTCATATACAGGTTGGTTGAAAAGTTCCTGCGCTCGAAATGAAAGAATACAGTTTTTGTTACGAAATATATTTTTTTATTCAATATAATCTCCTAGAAGCTCAATACACTTGTTCCAATGATCTTCCAAAATTTTATCCCATCCTTATAATCATTTTCCGGAAGCTCTGCAAAATAACCATCTACGGCTGCTATGACCTTTTCATTCGACGACAAATGCTTTCCACGAAGGAATTGTTTGAGATTTCTGAAGAGATAGTAGTCACTGGGAGCCAAATCTGGTGAATACGGTGGATGTTCAAGCAATTCGTACTTCAATTCTTTGTGAGCAGGTGCATTGTCTTGATGAAAAATGATTTTTTTCTTCTTTAAACCAGGTCTTTTCTCACGAATTTTTTCATCCAGCTGATCCAAAAGGCTGCAATAATATTCAGAGTTGATTGTTTTACCTTTCTGAAGATAATCAATCAACAAAATTCCTTTTGCATCCCAAAAAACTGATGCCATAACCTTCTTTGCTGATCGTTGTGACTTCACCTGCTTTGGAGCTAAGCAACCAGCTTCAGTCCACTGTAAACGTTCTTGTTTCAATTTAGGATCATGGTGGTAGATCCAAGTCTCAT
Organism: Eustalomyia histrio; assembly: GCA_949748255.1. Taxonomy (NCBI): domain Eukaryota; kingdom Metazoa; phylum Arthropoda; class Insecta; order Diptera; family Anthomyiidae; genus Eustalomyia; species Eustalomyia histrio. The sequence continues at coordinate 38,921,564 of OX456524.1, forward strand.
CCATAGTTATAAAACGACGCAAGAAGTCGGTTTTATTCGGCTTAAAACGCTTCAAATTACGCTGAGAAATTTGTTTTCGATCCAGTTTTTGTTGAATTGTTAATGTGTGCGGCACTAACTTTCCAAACAGTTTTTTTATACGTAATTCTTCATGTAAAATATGGAGTACTCGTTCGTCTGAGATGCCTATGTCATTAGCAATTTCACGCTTAGTCAAACTTGGATCTTCACTAACCATATTATGTACCTGCTCAATGATTTCTGCTGTGGTTGCAGTTTTTGTCGTCCTTCGCGTGGATCGTCTTCAATTGTTCATAAATTTCCTTTGCTTTTAAACCCTTCAAAACAAAGAATCTAATGACTGCACAATATTCAATTTTTTGCATATTAAAAAAAATCAATGACACGTCAACTTTAAATGGTTTGTAAACAAAGAAAAAATTGACAGAATGACTTGCAACTTTGCATGTGTTCTCAGAACAGTTTTACCAACTTGAGAAAAAAAAAGTTTGGAGCTGGCAGTGCCATCTCTTGGTGAGCGCAGGAACTTTTCAACCAACCTGTACTTTGTAGTATTTAAGCTTTGATGAAAATTTAATTCATAAGAATGCAGAAAAATAAATTTGAAGAAGCGAACTTTATGCATTGATGTACAAATACTCTTTATTAAAAATAAATAATCCTGCATTAGTGAAAAAGCATTTTTCAAACATTTTTCAAACATTTTTCAAACATATTAATGAATTTTTAGACAAATTTTAAAATATTTTTGGATAATTTAAAAAATGGTTGTACAATTTTAAAAAAATGTTTAGACAATTTTAAAATATTTTTGAACAATTTAAAATAATTTTTGCACAATTTTAAAATTATTTGGTAAATACTGAATTAAAACTGGAAATGGTGTTGTGTTAATCAAAAATATTTAAGGCTGAAAAAATGCAAATGACAGGCCAGTTAGTTTCAGTTAATAGGTTAAAAAATCTCTTTTTCTTGATATTTCAAAACTTTAATAAAAATTGCAAAACTGCATAAATTCTAACCCTCATGAAATTTTAAACTAAAATATAAAAACTGATTTAATAAAAAAAATTTAAAAATTTCATCAGAACTATTTTTTCAATTTAAATAAATGCTTTAGATTCCAAAAAATATACGATATACTATAACTTATGCTTCAGAAGTAATGAAGAGTGATATTTTTAAGATATGCATCGGGTTTATATCCAGATCACTGCATTTGAAATATAAACACATGAATTCTTTTGGAAGTGCCTTAGAATAACACCAAAAAATCATAAAAGAATGTCAACTGAAGTTTAGGAAGCAATGAAAGAAGTTATAGTCACAGAATGACTACCATTTTTTTGCTGGAAGGCAAATCATACGATAAGATGGCAGTCAGAAAAAAAATAATCTGATCAGTCAGATGAAATAACCAGCAAAAATTAATTTTTAATAAAATCTTTGATTTTTATCTTTTATTTAATCTTTTTATTTTATTAATAACTAATTTATTTTTTGAGCTTAAGGGTTGTTTTTTATTTTTATTATATTTTTGTAGAAAATGTACCTTAAGCTCAAAAAATAAATTAGTTATTAATAAAATCTTTTATTTTAAAATATTAAGAAAACTTAATTGAATTGTAAAAATCAGGGCCTAATATTTCCAAATTTTCTTTATTTGGTGTATTTTATTTTCATCCATTATTTTAATCCGAAAATAATAGCGATCAGTCTTAGGCCGGTGCACCCATTGGTTATACATTTCTATTGAGATACATATTTTTGCTTTTATAAAAACTTAATCTCCCATAAACTAATGTTTCTGTCATGATCATTTATAGGGTATGAAAATGAGAAAAGCATTAAAACTGTTGGTGAAAGTTTTTGTAATTTTGTGTATTTGTTGCTGCTGCTGTTTTTTTTTTTTTCATTCATATCCAAATGGTTATAAACGTAAATTACATTTGCTGTGGAATACATTTTTTTTGTTGTAATTTTTTTACTGTATAGTTTGCAAAATATTTACGATTATTATTTGTGGCAGTGAAAAGAGTGAGAGTGTTTTTTTTTGGCTTTAAAATTTATTAGTTAAAGTTTAAATTATACTTATATGGCAAGATTTAGCACACATAAATTAAAGTATTTTATTTTCTATATGGAATACAAATTTTTGTTTAAAATAAATTTTAACGTTTTTTTTTTTTTTTAATTTTCGATATTTATTCTTTTCGTAATTTAAAACACTAATGCAAATTTAAGCTTCCTTTTGTTTAAATAATATAAAGTGTGTATTTTTTTTTAATATTATATACGGGCAATAAATTTTAAACTTAAATAAAATTGTTTTCTGCAAAAATTGAAATTAAAGTCACGTTTCAGTTTCAACAAAAATACTAAATTTAAAACCAATTTATATTTTTTTTGGTTTATTTCAATAACATCATCCATTTTGGTATTAAATATTTAACAGTTTTTTTCTTTGGGTTCTATTGTCAAAGAGACTTTTAAGGTTTACAAAACAGAGATGGGAAATATGTGGGCCTTACAAGGAAATTATTTTAATTAATTCTAGTAAACGGATGATTTTTAAAATTTGATTACAATTTTGTGTAAAAAAAAATTGTGAAATAAATTTTAGGATTCAGAAAAATAACTTTGGGAGAAGTATTGAAGGGACGAAAAGCGGAAAAGTCTTCCCATTGGCGGTCTTCCCAAACCCCTTTGGCTAGAAAACTAATATTTTTTTAATGATGTGCTTTTTGTGGAATATTCGGCAAGAACGTTACAAAAATGGTTCCAAAGAAGAAAAGACTTCCCCTTCAGAGCTTGCTCAAATCACTTTGACTAGAAACTTCAAATTTGAAAAATTTGTTTCCTAAATATGAACAAATTCACTGTAAAGATACTTTTTTTTTTTGATTTTTGGAAAGGAAATTAATAAAATAGGGATTGAAAAAGGGGAAACTTGAATGGCCTGTCCAAAGCACTGAAATTTCAAGAACAAATGGAAAGAAACGAAATGTAATGGGACGGGGAACATGTGAAAATAGATACACTTGACAAGGGAAAATAAATGAAATGGAATGGATAGCGATTGGAATTGAAACACCTTAAAGGGAGTGCTGATTGGAATGAAACGGGAAACCAGTAGAATTTATATTACCACACAAAGAGAACAAAATATAATGAACAGGGAACGAGTTGAATTTTTAGCGATTTTTGTCCATTTTTAAATATGTGGTAGTAAAATTAAAAACGATTGTAATTAAGCAATGAAATTAAATCATTATCATTATTAAAAAAAAAAATGGTATCGAAAATAATTTAATTACCGTTGCTGTGAATGCCATTCAATTTATTAGTCCCAGGTGTGGTAGACATCTATTGAGAGGAAATTTTTGTAACTTTTTGGGCTAATAAATATATATGTTGTCCGAAGTAGGTGCTGAAAGTTTCTAGTCTTTGTTTAATAAGTGGTAGACAAAGCCATTTTCAGACACTTAAATTATTAGTTTATCGTCCTTCATTGCAAAATATTTTTTGTTCGTTTCTTAATGTTTATAAATAATCTTTTAAAATTAAAAAAAAAAATGTTGTTGCCTTTTTTATATAAGGTAGAGTAATATCATAACTAGTTCAATTAAACGAAATTCCCGGTTTATTAGTCCTCTAATGCCCAAGACTGCCAAAAAGCGGTTGTCAGATGTTAATTAGTTTTTTTGGCAATTACTTAATATCAATGAAAATATTCTTGTTAAACGAAAGGTTTTCGAGCGGGAAGTATGTAAAGTTAAAATTTCGCAAATTTAGAAAAAGTGACTTTTTAAAACTGAAAAAAAAAAAAATTAAAAAATTGCCTAAAACATATTTACAGGTTGGTTGAAAAGTTCCTGCGCTCACCAAGAGATGGCATTGCTAGCTCCAACTTTTTTTATTCTCAAGTTGGTATAACTGTCCTGAGAACACATGCAAAGTTGCAAGTCATTCTGTCAATTCTTTCTTTTTTAATATGGAAAAAATTAAATATCGTGCAGTCATTAGATTATTTGTTTTGAAGGGTTTAAAAACAAAGGAAATTTATGAACAATTGTTAGAAGTGTATAAGGAGTCCTCACCTTCAAAACGCACCGTTGAATTTTGGGCTGGTGAATTTAAACGTGGTCGTACCAGCCTTAAAGACGATCCACGCGAAGGACGACCAAAAACTGCAACCACATCAGAAATCATTGAGCAGGTACATAATATGTTTAGTGAAGATCCAAGTTTGACTAAGCGTGAAATTGCTAATGCCATAGGCATCTCAGACGAACGAGTACTCCATATTTTACATGAAGAATTACGCACACATTAACAATTCAACAAAAACTGGATCGAAAACAAATTTCTCAGCGTAATTTGGAGCGTTTTAAGCCATTTTGCGTCGTTTTATAACTATGGATGAGACTTGGATCTACCACCATGATCCTAAATTGAAACAAGAAAGTTTACAGTTGACTGAAGCTGGTTGTTGAGCTCTAAAGCAGGTGAAGTCACAACGATCAGCAAAGAAGGTTATGGCATCAGTTTTTTGGGATGCAAAAGAAATTTTGTTCATTGATTATCTTCAGAAAGGTAAAACATTCAACTCTGAATATTATTGCAGCCTTTTGGATCAGCTGGATGAAAAAATTCGTGAGAAAAGATCTGGTTTATAGAAGAAAAAAATCATTTTTCATCAAGACAATGCACCTGTTCACAAAAGTGTTTTGACGATGGCTAAATTCAAAGAATTAAAGTACGAATTGCTTGAACATCCACCGTATTCACCAGATTTGGCTCCCAGTGACTACTATCTCTTCAGAAATCTCAAACAATTCCTTCGTGGAAAGCATTTTTCGACGAATGAAGATGCCATAGCAGCCGTAGACGGTTATTTTGCAGAGCTTCCGGAAAACCATTATAAGGATGGGATACAATTATTGGAAGATCATTGGAACAAGTGTATTGAGCTTCTAGGAGATTATATTGAATAAAAAAATATATTTCGTAACAAAAACAGTATTCTTTCATTTCGAGTGCAGGAACTTTTCAACCAACCTGTACACTCTGGCATACAGTATTGGCAAAGGAAGTTAAGAGTCTCTACTTGCAAAGTAAGTAAATAGTTTTGCTCCAGCATTCACAGGACACCCTCTGGACACGTTTTACAAACATCCCTCTGACTCAAAAACCAGTTAGCAGATTTCTTTTTTTTTTTTTTAAATTAAGCACAGCTTATCAATTTCGGAAATATTTAATAATGTTTTGTGTCAATTTCGCTAAAATTCGCAATTTTCCAAAAGCGAAAATCGCTGTAACTTCTAAAATAATAACACAAGATCAACAATATTCGGTATGGAATTTTATTTTACTCATACACTCACAATATATTTTACGTTACCGACTGTAGTTTATTTAAAAAGTAAAGTTTAAATGAAGAATTAATTGAAATTTAAAGAAATATTTTTTTTTACTATTTGTATCAGTAATTACATACTTTCAGTAGCAGTTGATATTTTCTGTTTCTAATTAAAGAAATTCAAAGGGTTCCTTTTACAATATTATTTCGTTAAAAGTTATCTAAAATACATATAAAATTAATCGAAAATACAATACAAAAGGGGACTACTGATTTTTCATTATATTCAGCCGATTTTGTTGTTAATTTTAAATCACTGTTTAATAATCGACAAAAGTAGTAAAAACAATACAAAGTCGTTTAAAATAACCGTCAATTTTTAACTGACGAAACGTTAGAAAAACAACTATTTTTGTGGTTTGTTTTTCAAATTTAAAGTTTTTTTATTTGTATGTAATTACAAAACAAAACAAAACACAACACACACAAATATATTTATTTTTATTGGATATGTGTGTATGTGTATTTGAATAATTTATTGTAATTTTTATTAAAATAATTTTCTATTTAAACAAAGAATTTTATTAAAACAAAAACAAAAATGAATTATTTGAATTTCTATTTTTAGAAAAAGGAAACATAAAATTTTACATTTAACAGAAAATATCAACTCCTACTTAGAGTTCGTAATTTTTTATAGTTTTTTTTTTCGAATGACTGATTCAAATAGTTATAAAATATATTTCTAAGAATTTCAATTGATTCTTCATTTAAAAACAGACGCTACGTATTACGTATTACTGGCTCTTGAATTCAGAAAGTTCTTTACTTTACATACAATTATAGGGACATACCACGGTCTTTTTTCGTCCCATGTCCGCCATTTTCGTGATTTTGTTCAGAATGGACTAAAATTTTGCAAATATAATCTAGCTGTAATTCTGACTTGGAGCTGTAAACTTTTTTTAACTTGTGGAACAAAAATATTCCGATACTGGCTCTTAAATTTAGAAAATTCTACACCTGTCACTAATATGAAAATTCCAATGTCTTTTTGCAAAAATAATTTGCATAATTCTTACATCAAATTTATATAAATTGTAGCAATTTTGCTATTTGTTAATTAAAATAAAAAAAGTATCAAAAACGTACATTGGGAAAAAGTACTACAACCCGTTAAAACTGGTATACCGGTCGACCGGTCCAAGTGGCCGTAATGGTTGGTCGACCGGTTTTAAAACCGACCGTAAACCGGGCAGACAAACTAACGACACACACGCATTTTCATAATCAAAAACATGTCCGCTGATTCATCACGATACGTTACGTACAAACTTATTCTGCCTACGGGGAGAGACAAAAAGTGAAAAGTCTTCCCCATCGTCCTATTATAAACGCTGGAGCTGAGAACTTCAAATTTGGCATTAAGGTTCCTAGGCATTCTAAAAAATGGGATTTTAGGAATTTTTTACAGGGAGGGGCAAACAATCTCGAATTTAAATTGGTATATAAACTTTATATATTTTCAATAAAGACGCAGGAAAATATTTTCAATAAAGACGCAGGAAAAATCGGCTCTTAATCACTAATCGCTGTAATTAGGATTATGATATTTATAGATTGCATTCCGGTGTAGGCATCCACTTAGACGAAGTTTTTTACAAAAGTAGAACTTTCTGCTAGAATTCAGAGAAATGGATTTTTTATTCCCCTTTTTCCGGGAAATACCAAGCCCTAGATACAAATAAAAAAGTGTCTTTCATAATTACCACTACATGCAAAGTTTGCGTTTATCTGAAAATGGCATAAAGAGCCAATATAAAAAAAAATATATATTTTATCAATAACCAGGAAAAGAAACTTTAGCAGGACACGTCACGTGCCCCGTTCATTGTGATAGACACCGGTGTTTTTATATGAAACATGGGCTTGTCCTAGGAGGGGGTTAATTTCCCACTGTGATATGTCACAGAATTGGTCTCAAAGAATATGGCACAAAACTAACCCCAACGAACATACGAGGGAGGATCAATAAGTCCGTGACTTATCGAACTTTCTCCCGTAGTTAAATGAAATTCAACACTGCTCCCATCAATTACCACCTGTTAATAGACTACTGTCAAATTTTGATCAAGTTCCGTCATTTACTTTGCGTTTAACAGCTGTTCAAAACATACGACCTCGTAGATTTTTTTTAAAAATGAAAAAAAGTGAATTTCGAGTGCTCATTAAACATAAGTTTTTGCGAAAAAAACCCGTCAATTAAACCAAGGAAAAGCTTAATAAATACTATGGGTGCTCTGCACCATCGATTTAAATGGTATAAAAGTGGTTTACTGACTTTCGTTGTGGTCGCACAAGTAAAAATGACGCTGAACGGCCAATTGAGATCAATACACCCGAAAATGTCGAAAAAATCAACGATATGGTGTTGGCCGATCGAAGAGTAAAAGTGCGTGAGATTGTTGATGCCATAGGCATTTCATATGACAGTGTGGTTTCGATTTTTAATGATCAGTTGGATTTAAGAAAGCTGTCTGCATGATGGGTGCCGCGTTTGCTCTCAATTTACCATAAACGTAATCGTGTGACAACTTCAAAAGATTGTTTGGAGTTGTTTAACCGCAATTCGAATGAGTTTTTGCGGCGTTTTGTAACTGTGGATGAAGCATGGATCCATTACAACACTCCAGAAACCAAGCAGCAGTCTAAACAATGCGTTTTTCCGGGTGAACCGGCTCCGAAGAAGGCCAAGATAAGATTGTCGGCCAATAAGGTGATGTCAACAGTTGTTTGGGATGCATGCGGAATAATCCACATCTATGACCTTCAAAAGGGAAAACCAATAAAAGAGGATTAAAAAAACGACCCCATATGGCCAAGAAAAAAGTTCTTTTTCATTAAGATAATGCACAGGTGCACACGTGTGCAGCCTCAATGGCAAAATTCCATGAATTGGGCTATGAATTGGTACCTCATCCGCCATGTTCTCCGGATTTAGTGACTATTTCCTATATCCAAACCTAAAAAAAGGCTCGGTGGAAAGAGATTCAGCTCCAACGATGAAATTATTGATCAAACAAACCTCGAAAAATCCTAATTTTTGGAAGGGATACGAAAATTGGAGAAACATTGGACTAAGTGTATTGAACTAAGAGGAAATTATGTTGAAATATTTATTTTTTTTTTTTGCAAAAAAAAAACTGTGTTTCATTCAAAAAGTCACCGACTTTTTACAGGACCCTCACTGTTAAACACATCAGGTGATAGAGGCTTTTAAACCAAGTCTGTTTTTTGAGAACGGATACTGTTTTCACCTAACACGGGACTAGTTCTTTTAGACACAATACGTGATAGAGACTTTTTATACCCATCACGTGATAAATTATTTAGAAACCGATCCTGTCTTCACCTACCACAGCATTGGTACTTTTAGATCTATCACGTGAAATTGACTTCTAAACCGTTCACGGCGAAGGTACTTTAGGGACCGGTACTTTTTTCAACCATCTCTTGATATGTATTTTCGGAACTGGTGCTGGGTTCACCTATCACGGAACAGGTGCCAATTCCCAACTGACCCCTTTTTACCCGCAGGGTAATATATATATTTTTAAGCATTGTGATGTTACAGGGAAGGTCAATTTATAAAAATAATATGTATGTGTTTTCTATTCTCATACATATCGCAGCGCCCTCCTTTGAGTTCCTATAGCACTTAGTCCCAACAAAGTGAAATAACCCTGCGGGAAAAGGACCTATCCCAGGACACGTCACATGACCGGTTCATTGTGATAGGGACCGGTCACGGCACCGATCACTTTAACATGGGCTTTTCCTAGGAGGGGGTCAATTGCCCTCTGTGACATGTCACAGGACTGGTCTAAAAGGACAAGTCGTGACTTTTTAACCGGTCAAGTGATAGGTACTGTAGGAACCGGTGCTCTTTTCACTTATCTCGTGATATGTTTTTTCGGAACTGGTGCAGTTTTCACCTATTCCGGGACAGATCCCAATTCCCAACTGACCCTTTTTTTCCGCAGGGAACATAACAGGGTTATAAACCTCTAATATTTATCATTCTAATATGTTTTCATTATTTTCACCACCATTTATCTCTACTCTATCTCCTTTCCAAAGAAAGCAATTTAATAAAACTTAAATTGTATAATTTTCTGTTAATATTAGTGATTTTTCAGTTATTTCTGTTGATGTATCGTTTAAAAAATACTGAGTTAGTTTAAGTTTACCTCTTGTCCCCTACAAACAAAAACTTGGCCGCAGCTGATTAACAGTATTATGCTAATATAATAGCCAAATTATTTGAAAACCCTTATAAGGTTCTTTTAAACAAAAAAAAAATTATATATTTCGTAATACAACATTGTATCCATTATTATTTGTAACTTCTTTTTTTGGTTTTATCGAAAAAAAAAAAATCGTGATGCAATTTTTTAGTATTAATTTTACGCTAATGTGTTGTATTTTATTCAAATTATTATTTTTCTGAATTTTATTTAATTATACTGTAAATTTATATAAATTTAAAAATATTTTTTAATAATGGTCAGCACACGAAACACTCCCAGCCAAATACAATGTTGTGATTTTTTTTTCTATATTTTGATTATACGTTTTGATAAAATTATTTTTAGTTTGTGTTTTATTCTTTAAATCCGTAAAAAAATTCCCGCTAATTTATAGTTCTGAAAAAAAAAAAAATTCATTTGAATTTTTTTTTTTTTGTAATTTTTCAATTATTTTATTTGGTAGTTAGTTTTTTTTTTTGTTTGTTAGATAATTACTATGTTATTTTTTTGCCAGTTTGTTGCCTTTTTATTTTGTCTTTTGTTAAATGACATGGTTGTCGTTGTTCGAATTTTATTTTATTTTTTTTTTTTTTTTTATTAAATTTTACATTTATTTATTTTTTTTTATTGTTTGGGAGGTCTCATCATCATGTTTCATTATTTATTTTTTCATTAGAATTTTTTATTTTAATTTTTAGTTAGAACTTTAATAGTGATTACGCCATAATTTAAAATGACGACAAAATTCATGTTGTTATATGACAGTTTTTTTTCTATTTGTTTAATTTATTTTTTCAATTAATTAATTGTTATTACAAAACAAAAATAATGTTTTCTTATTGTAATTACCTTGAAAATGTTTAATTTGAAAAATGTTTTTGGGTCAGTTGGTTAAGGGGAAATTATTTGATTATAAAACTATGCTTTACAAAACTACGTATTAATTTTAATTATTTTTTAGATTATTTCTTGATGATTTTGTAAATTTGTTAATTCCTTATATTTGGAAAGCCTGAAGTAAATTTTATATTTTTACAGGAAAAATTTACAATATTCACTTTATACAGATAAAAAATTTACAAAATTCTCTTGTATTATTAAACATCTTATACTATCAATTATTTTTGCTTCTAGATGGACTTAAACAAAATCTTCGCAGCAACCGTTGTGAGACCTTAAAGTTGAAAATTCGAATGTTTTCTACAAAAACTTAGTTTGTCATTTACGCAATACCGGTCAGGACATTTTTTTTTCGAATGTGATGTTGATTTTGTGGGAGGAAATTCATGAGAAGTTCCGATTTCAAATCCGGTTTAAAATATTTTTTTTTTATATTTACAAAAACAATGCAAATTAATTAATTTTTAGCTAGGCTGATACATGTATTTTGCTCTGGCAAAAAATCTCTTCAAAACACGAAAATTTCGCCTTCAGCAGAAGGTGGATCTTGAACAAGAACAGCTACACACAGAGATAAAACATGTTTGCAACATGATCACTACCACTATATTATGCTTGCTGCAATCGGGTATGGTTTACACAATCAAGTTATTGGTTTATAAATAGATTCTAACCATCAATCCATCCTTATTATAGTAAATATTTTATTATTTCATGATTGGCACTTTATATTTAAAAAAAATTCCGACTATGAAAAAAATATGATATTTATGGAACTATAAAATGCTGACAACAATCATAGAATAATTCTAAATCAAATAAAACATGACTTTGGCATTTACAGTCATAATAATGTCTTAAAACATATTGTAACAGTTCAGTCTCACCCATGTAAAAAAATAATATATGATTACGTATTTCCACCTGGGTGTTTTTTTTTCATTTTCACCTGGGCGATTTTATAATGTTATATGTTATACATATATCATTATAATTTACACTTACCTATTCATTGTTTAAAAAATTCCTTGTCAAAAAGATTTTTATATAAAGATTTTATATTTTTTAATTCTTTTCAATAAAAACAATAAAAATTTTCTTTTTAAAAAAATATATTTTTAATTAATTTCTCGTAAAATAACAATTTGAGAAAAAGTACTCAGAATATTAATAAAATAATTTTTTATAAGAAATAGTCTATAGAAGAACCCAAGAGTTGTTTTGCACGAAAATTTTTCTCATACAAAATACAGCATTTTTTGATTTCATGGACTTTTTCTTAAAGTAAAATTCTCAGATTCTGCAATCCGTTTGTTAGATAAAAATTAAAATATTCTTAAAAAAAACTTAGATTCTAAAAAAATCTTTGATTTTGAGAACTTTTCATTATTAAAAAAACATACACTCAAAAAAAAAAAAATAAATTAACTAGAATTTAAAAAAATTAACTTATTTAGAGGAAAAATTGAAATTAAAAAGGGCACCTAAGACACTTTTTACGAATATTTAATAAAATTTTCTTTGAAATTAAGAAACAAATTTTACTTAAAATTTGGTCAAAATTTCTAAATTATAGAAAAATTTTACTACTGAGAAGTAAATTTTTATTAGAAAACATTAAAATTTCCCCCTAATTAGTTCATACATCATCTAAAATTGTACTGTTAGTTAGGAAATGTTTCCTTGGTTTTAAGAAAAATTTTATTTTATTTTTTACTAAAAACTAGGACTTAACTCCCTAAAAATAACAAAATATTTTCTAACATCAACTTAAACTTCTTTTAAGTGAAAATTATCCTTATCCTCTGCTTCTATGGTTAAGGTAATATATTTTAGTAAGTAAGTATTTTTCCACTTTCAGAGGACTTCCGCTTTGTAAGGACACTGCTCTTAACAAGCTTTTTGCTATACATTTTTGTCTTTAAATTAAAATAAATCGAATTATATTAAATTCATGTATTTAAAATATATAAAGGAAATTTCATTAGCAAAAAGGTAATCAAATTAAAAAATGTACTGCAGGATATCCTGAAACGTAATAAATTGTCACAAAGTCAGATGCGTATCGTAGCTAATTAACGGTTCTGCTTGAGAGAACTATAAAAAAGGACGCCCTACGTGACACACGACATCTATGGCTAAGGAACACTGGGGGACCTTTGTCTTCTTAAATTAACCAATTTAAGGAAATTGTTGCAAAAATACAAAATATCACAGTTACATTTCTTGTTATTATTGGAAAATGAAAAAGTCATAAGTTTATTTTATGTGATTTTTAGCTTAAACTGTATTTGACATATACAAATTTAAAGTTATTAAGTGAAAAAATAGTTTGACAAATATAAAGTTTAATAAGCGCTACGTCAATTATAGGAAAGCCACTATGCCGTATTATATGAAATGTGCTTGCAATATTTCGTATTGTAGTCAGCAACAAAATTATTACATAAAAGCACAAATTCGAAGTTTTTTACCTTTTGCTAACAAAATTTTTAAATATATATTAAGCTACTTTAAGTTCAATATTTAAGACTGTTAAGATTAGAGATGGGCACGTGAGAGGTTTTTGACTTACGCTCACGCACTATCACGAACTAAAAATTACAATCATAATAATTATTTATTATATTATTTAATAATATTTTTTTCTTGAAAATAAGAAAAACTAACTGGTTTGTTTTTAATTGATTTTTTTTTTTGGAATAGATTCAATAGAATATTAAAAATAATTTAAACGTTTTCCAACAAAAAAAAATCCTATACCAAATTTTATTATTTTTTAAAAATTAGAAAACTTTTACTTGAAAAAAAGAATATTTAATTAAAATTTTTTAAATTTATCTGAACTAAGTTGCATACAAATTTTCCTTAGAAAAAGTTTTTCAGTTTCTTAAATTTAGTAAATTTTTATTATTACATAGGAAAAATGTATTACTTTTTGTTTTTAATTGTCTGAACTAAAACAATTCTTTAAAATTAGAAAGTGGTATACTTAAAAACTGAATTTGGAAATGTCTCTCTAAAATTTAGTTCATTTTACTACTCGCGAACAAAAAATGAACACACATTAAGTTCAAGTACTTCGTCGATTAAAGTTCGACACATTTTTTGAACTAAATTGGAGTAAATTATGTCCTATTTTTTTTTTTAATATTATTACATTTGAGTATGCAATTTTCTTAAAACTAAGATGTTTTTTCTTAAAATTAATACATTTTTATTTAATTGACTTCTTTTTTTTTCCTAAAATCAAGAAATATAATTTAGGAAAAATATGAACTATTTCTGAGTTTATAAACTATTTGCTTTTTCCTCAAACTTAGGATTTTTCATTCTTGTTAAGAAAATTTTTCTAAGTTTTAATAAAATTTTACTTAAATTGTGGACAATTTATAAACTATTTTGAAGGACATTTTTGATTACATTTTAGTTCATGTTTATTTTTTGAGTGTAGGATTTTTTATTTATTTTAAGAATATTTTAATAAAATTTGACTTAAATTGAGGAAAATTTTTAAACTATTTTAAAGGAAATTTTGGTTTCATGTCTATTTTTTTTTTGCGTGTAGATTCTAAACATTTTTTCAAGTAGAAATGTTTTTAGAAAAAATCTTAAAAATGTCCTTGGAATCTAACAAATTTTTCTATTAGAAAAGAATCTATTAAAAAAGTCCTTAGAATTTAAAAAATTTTTTGAAACATTTTTTTTAAAAAAAGTCCATGGAATCAAAGAAGTTTTCTCAAATAAGTCCTTGATATCAAATTTCTCTAGGAAAACCATTTCTAAAAGAAATATTCTTAAATTTGAGAAACTTTTTCAAAGTTTCGCATCATAATAAATATAGCTGTAGGGACCATGTTATGGTTATTTTATTATCATAACATGATAACTATATTTTAAAACTACTATGGTTGGCACTATTATAATTCCACAAATATATATGATTCTCTTCGTATATGATTGCCTCAACCATGTTTTTTCTCTGAGTGTATTAAAACATATATTTTGCTCCATTTTATTTTCTTAGTAATCAAACACGTGACAAAACTAAAATTTGAAGACTAACAATTTGTTATTTACCTCTAGCTCAATTAATATTTTTTGCAGTTTGTTTTTGATTTTTTGTTTGGTGAGAGTAAAGATGGGAGGGTTGGTTAAGCCCTATTTCCACAATATTGACCAACAATAGGATACGAACTAAAAAATTCATGAAATCCACGGGAATACATATGGCATTATTGGTCGGAAAGGGATTAAAAATAATATATTTAAATAAAAGTTTTTACAGATTTTTCGACGGAGTTTTCAAGATAGTCGACATAAACGACCTAAATTGTCTCTACACTCAGGGAAAAATGTTTCATCATATTGATGAAATCTTACTTAAAAAATATTTTTTGTTGAGCGCCCCGGTGGGCTAGTTGGTAGCGTGCTAGCCTATCAGTGCGGGGGTCTTGGGTTCAATTCCAACCAGGGTCTACAACGAGCCGATAGCCGTCGTTGCTAGTGCTCTGTTAGGGTATTAGGATATAATTTAGAAAAATGTTATTGATATTTATGAAGTGTCACATTGAATGTAAATCTGTGAATGTTTTCATTATATCAATGAACTTTTTCATAAATATAATGAATCTTCATCCCTGATTGTACATGTAATAAATCACTCGACGATTTTTTTCACTTGAAAAAATTTTTTGTACACTAAAAATTTTTTTTCCACTAAAAAATTTGTTTTTACATCGAAAAAATTTGTTTACCCCAAAAAATTTGTTCAGCTCCATAATTTTACTTCAAAAGTTTTTTTTTTACATTATTTGTATCAAAAACAGAAGAAAAAATATTTTACAATAAGATTCGCAGACCGGAATTTAAGCCTTTTAATACTTGTTTTTTTCCTTAATTTAAATTTTCAATAATAGAAAATTCAAAGTGAATATTATCTGTAAACTAGTGTATTTTATAAGATTAAAGATTATAAAAAGATATTTAAAGATTTTATTTTAAATTAAAATTTTGTTTAAAGTTGTTTCAATTTCTGAAGAAATTCTAAATCTATTCCATTTTTGTTGCGAAGCAAGATATGTATTGTAGTGTGAATTCAGGTGATAAGTGGCGAGAAATTTTTTTCCAAGTTTTTGATTTAAAAATTTGTATGAAATTTCAAAGTCGAAAACTTGAAAAAAAGTGTAAATCTGTGTTTTAAGGTTTAGACAACATGTCAATATTATTGTTCTGACAAAACACGTTGCGAGTCATCCATGATTATTTATTTTTATTTCTTTTACTTTTTAAATTTACCCTCGTATAATAGGAAAGTAACTTTTTAAATATATTCATCGCGTAGGTATATGTAAATCATGTCATTGCATTCCCACACACATTTTTTTACTTTTTGTAATTTCATATTTAATTTAAAAAACGTGTTTAAATTTCTTCTTTAGTGTTTGCTCTGAAAACCACAATAAGCGAAAGTTGTTCTTATAATAATAAATAAACAAAAAATTGTTTAAAAATCTTATTTTTTTTTTGTTTTTTTTTTGTTTCTTATATGCAAACTTTTAACATTTTACATAAAAAGGTCAGTCAAAACAATAATGACGATGATGTTAAAACATTTGTAAGATTGAAAAACAAAAAGAAAATAAATAACAGCAAAATGAAAATCAATTTAACTTCCTATTTTTTACATAATATAATCATTAAATAATTAAAAAAATAAATAAATATATATTTGTTATTGATGAATCGTGTATTTTTAATTTAGTAACCCAGTTTAATTTTTAATAGTTTTTTTTTTAATATTTTTAATTGTGGCTGAGCGTGTGTCTGTTGATATTTTTGTCTATATTTGTTTTTGCCTAAAACTGTGTTTGTGCGTTTTTGTTTGCTCTTTTTATACCCTCCACCATATATGGTGAGGGTATATATCAGTTTGTCATTCCGTTTGTAACATGTCGAAATATAGGTTTAAGACCCCATAAAGTATATGTATTCGTGTGATCCTTATGCAATTTTAAGACGATTTAGCGATGTCCGTCTGTCTGTCTTTCTGTCTGTCTGTTGAAATGGCGATCACGACGCGTAGACGTAAGCGGGGGTACCTATTTTTACTCAGATTATTGAACATCCTCCCGAGCAGTTTGGTATTTAAAATGAGCAAAATCGGTTTAGCGGTTCAAAAGTTATGAGTGAAAATGTGAAAGTACCTCTAAATTTTCCATACGAATTTGTACAATTTTTCTGTATCTATTTTTATTTTCTGTTAAGCAAGTAAAAATGTTATTAAGTCTTCTTCTTGTTCGATTACATTTATTGTCTTACATACTATGAGAATAATAACATTCTTAGAGCTATATGTGTGTTACTCTTATAACTAAGTTAATGTAAAAAGCAACATTGTTAAAGTCGCTAACAGAGCAGACGTCTGTAAATAACATTACTAAAACTAAATAAATAATATTACTAAAACTAAATAACAAAAGTTCTGTTACATAAATTGACAAAACATATTCATATTACAGTTCATGCAAAATTTAGTATATACGTATATCATCTTCAGCCCCTATGATTGCCGGAGGCTGGGCTCATATAGAATGAGGTAAGGTCCAGAGAAGCTGGATCGTCGTTAATACGTCCATTAATTATACCGACAGGAGAAAGATATGCCCAGATGGTGTTTTTCTCGCTTTCGTATATTTGGCTGACAAGCATATTATCGTGTAGCGCAAGTTTCTCAACAAATCTGGCTTGCAACGACATGGAGTACCTACAGAAGGGTAGAACATAGGCATTTTCATAGACGTAACTATTTGAAAATCGTTTTATGAAATTTTCATAATATTTTCCGATGCATTTTCTTAGGATTTTCCGTATAGTAAACCAGATTGGGTTTTTCTGTTAAGCTTTGTTGGTTTTTCGTTTCATTCCATAAAATGTATTTTTTGTTTTTGTAATCAAAGGCATTTATATCTAAAGAAAGAGCAAAACACATAATTGCTTTAGCGCCGCTACTTTTGAATAGGTGGCGCTGAATTGAATAAAACAATACCCTGCCCCATGGCTAGGTCCCAAGAAATTTATATATAAAGAAAGAGCAAAATGCATAATTGCTTTAGTGCCGCTACTTTTGAATAGGTGGCGCAGAATCACATTAAAACTATATCCTGTCCCATGGCGATATACCCTTGAATTAGGCTTTAAATTAATTTATTTACCAAAAATATTAAATTAACTATACATACTTCAAATTATAATGCATTCAGATGTTACTGATAGACTTATTACATAATTTTAAAGTCAATTTTTCAAATGTTTGACGTAATAAAAGCATTTGCTTCATATTTTTATGTCAAAAAAGAAATTTTCATAGAGGAAAATAGTATTTTTTTTATTCCATTTGTATTTTTGAGAATTGAGGGATTCGTAAATGTTAATTTTTTCTTTCATAAAAAAATACACATGAATAAAGTGCAATATTGTGCTCTTAAACATCTAAATGAATATTGATTTAAAAAATTAAGGTATAATATGCACATAAAACATATATTTTTCATAGTTTTTGGCAAATATTTATTTATGTTACGAAGAAAATAGAAAATCAATAATACTCTACTGCATCTTGTAGCACAATATGTCTAATGGAGACTAGCTCTGCAGCAAAATATGCCTAATGGAGAATGCACCTTCTGATGGGCCATCTATTGACAAATAGTTACAACTCATGTTCTTTCTTTAATAAATTAATTTCTTTGCTGTATTCCCTCTATTAGACAAACACACTTAAATTTTTTAAAGAAAGAACATTCGTTGCAACTATTTATTAACACGTGGCGCATCAGAAAGTGTATTCTCTCCATTAGGCATATTTTGCTGCAGAGCTAGTTCCGTTTAGCCAGAACAAAATTTAGTATTTGACAAAAACTATGCTTTAAAATGTTTTTTTTTGTGCAGTCCATGTTTAAAAAAACTAGTGAAAATGTAAAGGTGCCTCTAAATTGCCCATACAAATTTAGTACAATTTCATAGTAGCGACTGCTACATAACATATTTTCTCATCTTTTTTCACAAGTCGATTAGCAGTAAATATTTTGTATTCACCTCAAACATTTTTTCACCACTAAATTTTTTTTTCACCACAAAAAATTTTTTCCCAAATTTTTTTTTCACCTCAAAATTTTTTTTCCAACAAAAAAGTTCTTTTCACATCTAAAAAAGTTTTTCACCTCAAAAAATTTCTTCACCTACATAATTTTAGTTCAAAAGTTTTTTTTATATTATTTGTATCAAAAACAGTACAACATCTTTTAAGGATAATGGTGGAGGGTATTCAAAGATTCGGCACAGCCGAATTTAGCCTTTTTACTTGTTTTAACTTTAGATTAATTACTTTAAAAGTCTCTAAATATTTTGTGTTACTTAACCTTAAGACAACAATACTTGAAATTGAGAAAAAAAAAGACTCAAAGTCATATTAATTTTTGTTTTCTAATGTTTAAATGTCTTCAAACAAATGATATTTACATGTCTCGTATTATAATTAAGTATTTGCTTCTAATTGCTTTGATTTATTTAATTTGTAGTTTTGTAGTATTTTGTTAAAAAGCAATTAAAATAATTAACGATATAAAATATTTAAGTGGTTATGATTGTCATACTCGTTCGTATATTTTTAATTGCTATGTTTGATTTAACTGGGGTCAATTAACCCATTCAGAGCAGGTATTTGAATAACTTATTATTTACCAGTGAGCAAAAATTGGTCGAGCATCTGTCCAGTAGCTGGTGCAAACAGGTCCAACTAAAATGTGTTTGTCAGAAGCCGGCAAAGAAATTTTAAAAATTTTGTTGTATAGGAGGTGCCCCGGCCACTTCCTTTATGAAGCTCATATTTAGTGTAGAATTTAATTTTATTTGTTAAAAATTTTGGTTTGCATGTGAGGTGCCACACCCTCTATTTAATCTCGTCCCGTATTTCATATCAGATACTGTTCAAAAATTTATTCGTACAAAATTTTTTCATTAGTTGTGGAAGAATATAGCTATTAAAAACTTGGGTTACGTTTAATGTGCCCCGCCTAAGTTTCTTAATCCGCCCACTTTTCTGGAAGTGCTTAGAATTAATGTTGAAAAATGACGTGCTTACCTCTGCTCAAATACATTCAGGAGGAGCCGATATAAAGCAATTGAAAATATTGGTTTGTATGGAAGTTGCCACGCCCTCTATTGCTAATTTCCGACTATTGGCTCAATTCATGAAAATGTTTATCATCTCAGTGACAAATTTTACTTAAGCAAGTTTTTCATGAGGTGAGGAAAAAACGATATAAAACATAGAGTTGTATGAGAAGTGCCACGCCCCTCGCCAGAAATAGACTCGAAGCTTTAAAATTGGTTCAAATACGTAGGCCGACTTTTGATCATAAACGTTTTTTAGAAGCCGATGTAGAGATTTTCAAAATCTGGTGTTGTATGGCAGGTGCCACGCCTTCTATTGCTTTTCAGGCCATATTTGACACAGTACTTATGAAATTGCTAAAATATGATGTACAAAATTTTAATCAAAAGTGTTCAAAATAAGCAGAAGAATATCACGTTTAAAATTTAAGGTTATATGGAATATGCCACGCCCGATATTTCCAATCTCGCCCACATTTTCGACAATGCTAAAAAATTTTGTTAAAAACCGCAGCGACAAAATTTTTTTCAGTGTCGATCACAACAAATTTTTGATAAAATCATCTTACAGTTTCCTAAACTAGCTGAAAGTAAACAAGTAAGAGCGGCTTAATTCGGCTATGCCGAATCTTATGTACCCTTCACCATGGTTGGGAAAAAACTGAAGTTTATATATGGACATATATGGAATGGACAGATTTATGTACGGACGCCTTTAAGAGGAAATTAACCATTTAGTTTGGTGATAAAACTTGGACTCGGGAAGATTTATGGTTCCAGAAAATAGGTATTTAAAAAAAATTTATGTTTTGGGCATAACTTTTTTGTATCTGAACCGATATTTCCGAGTTTTTCAGCAAATATGTTATACTAAAGATTTTCGATCTTTTGCTATATAAGACGTATCCATAGGTCATATTACAGCTCTAGAATAGTGTTTGTTGTTTGTGTATAACAGGTGAAGAGGTGAAAGAAAAGAATTTCAACAAATCGTTAAAAGAAAACACTAGAACTGCATGTGTTTTATTTCTACAAAAACGTTTGATTTTGCTGGCAAATTTGCATTTGGAATTTTATTTCGCTTTTTTATTAAAAATATTTTTAATTTCTTTAGCTTAATTTTAAAAAATTGAAGGAAAATAGTAAATTATAAATTATTATAAGTTAGGACCTAAAATAATTGCACTCAAAGGGAAATTATGTATAAAATTTTCTTAATATATGAGAAATAAAATGGTTTAAAAATCTTTTTATAAATTCTTTTAAATCGGAGCAAAAAATAGAAATAAAACCGTTTGTATTTTGTTTGTATCAGAGGGTTTTTATAAAAATTTTGATGTTTTTAGCCTATTTATGGATTATTTAATTATTAGTATAAAATTTTATATAAATTAATAATTAAATGTTAAAAAAAACAAAAAAAAAAGTCTTAAGAAAATAATAAAAAAAATGTACAAAAAAAAAAAGTGAATTGACCGGGATTCGAACCCGCGACCTTAGAGAAAAAAAGTATTTGTGACATAGCGTCTAGACAACTGAGCTATTGAAGCTCACACAAAATCATCGTCAATAGAGGTACATATATAAAAAAGTCTTCGTTCATTAGAGATTTGTTTAGTTTTTATTTAAATGACAAATCTTTGTATGTGTGTTCTTTGTGTATAAAAGGTGGAGATGAAAGAAAAGAATTTTAACACATGGATGTGTTTGTTAGCGTAAAATTCTACATACACATTAAACAAAGGGATTTTACCAAATAAATTAGAGGTAGTCCTGGTTTTTTGCTAATATCTCAGCCATTTATTAACCGATCTGTCTGATTTTTAATAGCAAACAGAAATGGATCACATGTAACAGAAATAAAAAACAATCAAGTCCTCATCATGTCTGGGTTCTTCAGAAAACCTATTTCAACACACAGACGGACATCGTTAAATCAACTTCGCTCTTCATAAGGACCCAGAATATATATACTTTATAGAATCTAAGATCAATATTGTAGAAATTACAAACGGAATGACTTATATATACCCTTCCACCTGTGGTGAAGGGTATAAAAATGGAATTGAAATCAACGATTGAACTGAATCAGTTTAGATGTCTAAAGTGTTTTTTTTTTGCAAAGAAAAATTTAAATATTTTGTGGTAATAATTTTTTATAAAAATTGTACATACACATAATTGTACATATACAGGATCTCAAGCTCAATTTAAAAGAATAATATAATACGAGGGCGGAACAATAAGTCCATGACTTTTTGAATGAAACACAGTTTTTTTTTTGCAAATAAAAAAAAAATTTTCTCCAATTTTTGTATCCCTTCAAAAAAATAGGATTTTTCGAGGTCCATAAAATAGGAATTTGTTTGATCAATATTTTCACCGTTGGAGCTAAATCTCTTTCCACCGAGACATTTCCTTAGGTTTGGAAATAGGAAATAGTCACTGGGGTCTAAATACGGAGAATACGGCAGATGAGGTATCAATTCGTATCCCTATTCATGGAATTTTGTCATTGAGACTACATACGTGTGCACCCGTGTATTATCTTGATGAAAAAGAACTTTTTTCTTGCCCATATGGTTTGGTTTTAAATCCTCGTTAAATCGGTCCAATAAATTGGCATAATATTCGCCATCTTGCAGACAGCTTTCTTAAATCCAACTGATCATTTAAAATCGAAACCACATTGCCAAATGAAATACCTATGGCATCAACAATCTCACACACTTTTACTCTTCGATCGGCCAACACCATATCGTGGATTTGTTTGACACATTCGGCGTCATTTGTACTTGTGCGACCACAACGAAAGTCAGTAAACCACTTTTTTACCATTGATATCGATTGTGCAGAGTGCCCATAGTATTTATTAAGCTTTTCCTTGGTTTGATTGATGTTTTTTTTTTCTCAAAAAATAGTGTTTAATGAGCACTCGAAATTCACTTTTTTCCATTTTTTTAAAAAATCCACGAGGTTTTGAACAGCTGTTAAACGCAAGGTAAATGACAGAACTTGCTCAAAATTTGACAGTAGTGCATTAACAGGTGGTGATTGATGGGATCAGTGTTGCAAAAAATACAAAAGTTTTTGAAATTGTGACAAAAATACTATACACCTTTTAAATTTCATTACAAATATTTCATCATTAACTTCTCATTTAACAAATTTCCTTAAAAAAAAAAATTAAAAAATTTTGCCATAGTTGGATTTTTTAGGTCAAGTTTGTAAAATTCGTTGTTATTTGTTTGAATTTGGCATGAAGCTATAAAAGTTTTTATAAATTTACAAATTGAATACTCTGATTGTTTGAAATAATATACAATTTTATATAATTTCATTTTCGTGTAATGTTAGCAACTAAAAAAAACTAAATAAAAGCAATTTCATGAGCCGGCTTTGAATACATTTAACATGAATTGCAATCATGTGTTAAACATAATTTTCTATTTTTTTTTACAATTTTCATGTAAAGAAAACGTTGTTGAAATAAATATTTAATGATAAAAAGTTAAAAATAAAATTGAATTGAATTTAATTTTTCCTTAGAAAATGTAGCTCAAGTCATTTTCGCATAAATGCCATAATATCTGGTTTATTTTATATATCCTTAATAATATTTTTGATAATACGATATATTACAAGTTATATAAGAGAAAAATTTAATTTTCTGATTATTATGCCAATAACTTTTTAATTTCCAAATCTATAGAAAAACCATGATTAACTAATTTTGTTATATAGGGTCCGCCAAATAACTTTTTTTTTTTTTTGAAAATGCTATAAAAAAAAAACTACTGAATATTTGCTCAAATTTCTTTTTTTATTTGAAAGTACAATCCTTCCGGTTAATAATGGAAAATAATTTCATTCAAATGGCTGCCTCGGCTGGCTATGCAGTAGCCTACACGATCGGTCCAATTTTAAAGCACATTATCGATTGTATGCAGCTGTATTTTACCAATGGCTTCACGAATATTGTCCTTTAAAGCGTCAATTGTCTCTGACTTGTCGGCATAACACTTATCTTTGACGGCACCCCACAAATAATAGTCCAACGGTGTCAAATCGCAGCTCCGAGGTGGCCAAACGACATCAGCTCTGCGGCTGATAATGCGATCTTCAAAAACAGGGCGCAAAACATCGAGTGTAGCTTCGGCTGTGTGGCACGTAGCGCCGTCCTGTTGAAACCAAATGCTGCCAATATCTTCCTCTTCAATTTTTGTGAACTCCTTGCCCATTTTCGAAGAAAAATGACCCAATTATGCCTCTGGACTAAAATCCGCACAAAACAGTGACTCGTTTTGGTTGCATCGGGTTTTCAATGTATGCGTGCGGGTTTTCTGTGCCCCAAATGCGAAAATTTTGCTTGTTTACATACCCGCCAAGATCAAAATGAGCTTCATCTGAAAAGATGACATTGAAAAGATGACATTCTGCAACATTACCATGATTTTCAAAGTAATGTCGGAATATTTCCCAGCGTATACACCCATATTCGTTCAACGGAAGGATAAAACTAATTATCTGTCAAATCAGACATGAGCTAAGTGTTTTTATTCACGAAATAAGCACTAGTTAGATGGCGGACCCTATAGTAAACAGAAAACTAATTTGTAATTTTGTAAATTTACAACTGTTATTTATATAAAAAATCGCTGCTTAATAAAATTATTCTTAAGGCTTTTAATTATCCAATTATCTTCTTAGCAACAAAACTAATTGATGTTGTAGAAATAATAACATTTCTTTTGGTCTCTTAAGTTTGTTGGCTAAGGAGTTTAGGCCAAGGTTGTGATGTCAAAACTATGGTACACAGAAATGCAGCGCATAAAGAATCCAGTTAAAATGCTTTAAGTTAGAATAAGTAGTTGGGGGAAAAAACTACAAATTAAAACTGACAGTTTCTTAAGATAACAGTTGGAAAAAAGAGACAGAAATGATGAATGGGAAATAAAGATTTTAATAGAACTGCCCACTGAAAACTACACAACACAGCTGTTTAAAGTAGATGTTTTTTAAAAGATTTTTTGTTTACCATTGTTTGAACTTTGCAATATGGCTTTATAGATGATAACCTGAGGTTAGTATAAATATTCATAGTAGTTGTTTGGCTACTGCTGTAAAATATTTGTGAGCTTAAAAGCTTTAAGGGGTTAGAGCAATCAGATACAATTTTTTGTTTGCACATACACTCACAATATTATTTCGTTAAAACTAATCTAAAATACATATAAAATTAATCGAAAGTACAATCAAAAAAAGGACAACTGATTTTTCATTATATTCAGCCCATTTTGTTGTTTATTTTTAATAATTTTTTAATAATCGATAAAAGTAGTAAAAGTAATCGAAAGTCGTTTAAAATAACCATACATTTTTAACTGACAAAACGTAGAAAAAAAAAACGATTTTTAAACTGAAATTTTTTTATTTGTATATAATATTACAAAACACAACACACACAGATGTAGATATTTTTATTTTCTGTAAGTAGCTATATTTGAATAATTTCTTGTAATTTTTATGGAAAAAATTTTGTATATAAACAAACTATTTTGGTAAAAAAACATGAATGAATTTCTATTTTTAGAAACAGAAAACATAAAATTTTACATTTAACAGAAAATATCAACTCAACGGGACAATGGTACTTTACAGCTTGGCTGAAAATTTCCTGCGCTCGAAATGAAAGAATACTGTTTTTGTTACGAAATATATTTTTTTATTCAATATATTCTCCTAGAAGCTCAATACACTTGTTCCAATGATCTTTCAATAATTTTATCCCATCCTTATAATGGTTTTCCGGAAGCTCTGCAAAATAACCGTCTACGGCTGCTATGGCCTCTTCATTCGACGAAAAATGCTTTCCACGAAGAAATTGTTTGAGATTTCTGAAGAGATAGTAGTCACTGGGAGCCAATACTGGTGAATACGGTGGTTGTTCAAGCAATTCGTACTTTAATTCTTTGTGAGCAGGTGCATTGTCTTGATGAAAATGATTTTTTCTTCTTTAAACCAGGTCTTTTCTCACGAATTTTTTCATCCAGCTGATCCAAAAGGCTGGAATAATATTCAGAGTTAATTGTTTTACCTTTCTGAAGATAATCAATCAACAAAATTGCTTTTGCATCCCAAAAAACTGATGCCATAACCTTCTTTGCTGATCGTTGTGACTTCACCTGCTTTGGAGCTGAACAACCAGCTTCAGTCCACTGTAAACGTTCTTGTTTCAATTAAGGATCATGGTGGTAGATCCAAGTCTCATCCATAGTTATAAAACGACGCAAGAAGTCGGTTTTATTCGGCTTAAAACGCTCCAAATTACGCTGAGAAATTTGTTTTCGATCCAGTTTTTGTTGGATTGTTAATGTGTGGGGCACTAACTTTCCAAACAGTTTTTTCATACGTAATTCTTCATGTAAAATATGGAGTACTCGTTTGTCTGAGATGCCTTTGGCATTAGCAATATCACGCTTAGTCAAACTTGGATCTTCACTAACCATATTATGTACCTGCTCAATGTTTTTTGCTGTGGTTGCAGTTTTTGGTCGTCCTTCGCGTACGACCACGTTTAAATTCACCAGCCCAAAATTCAACGGTGCGTTTTGAAGGTGAGAACTCCTTATACACTTCTAACAATTGTTCATAAATTTCCTTTGCTTTTAAACCCTTCAAAACAAAGAATCTAATGACTGCACGATATTCAATTTTTTGCATATTAAAAAAAATCAATGACACGTCAACTTCAAATGGCTTGTAAACAAAGAAAGAATTGACAGAATGACTTGCAACTTTGCATGTGTTCTCAGGACAGTTATACCAACTTGAGAAAAAAAAAGTTTGGAACTAGCAGTGCCATCTCTTGGTGAGCGCAGGAACTTTTCAACCAACCTGTATCTATCCCACACACATATTTATGTTCTTTTAGAGAGTAATTGTCCAATGACGTGTTGCCTAGACTTATCCTGAACTGTATTGAGTCTCTAAATAGACTCGGTGGATGCAACAGACTAATTTTATGCTGGGTTCCTGGGCACCAGGGGCATGCTGGCAATGGACGTGCTGAAATGCTGGCTATCTACGGAGCCCGTCGTCACTCCTTGGCCCTGAACCTTTCTGTAGTGTACAGTGTGGTATATCAGATAAAATCTCAGAATGTGGAGGGAATAAAAAACCGTTGAATGCTAGAATGCTACCATTGACCAGCCTCAGGTAAAGAGATTCATTGCTTCATCTATTGGAAACTCCGGGAGACTTAAAGAAATTAACGGGATTTTTCACTAGACACTCTTGTCTTGAGTGCCATTTAAGCTCAAAAGGTCTGTCTGACTGACTCTTCTGGGTTCTGCGAATCGGACGTTGAGACAGCATATCACATAATCTGCGTATGTCCTACGTTTCGCGGCAGTAGACTGCAATACCTTGGTGGATATACACTTTCCCCCTAGAAAATTTGGAAATCTGTGCTGCATTGGAAGCCTCAATATTTAGGGCAAATTGAGGTTGCACAAAATATCGCGGTACATAGAGCCTATCTAATCTAATCCCAATTATTTTAAAGGAGGACCAAAATTCACTGACCCGGTTAAAAAGGCTGAAATATTTGAAAGAAATTCAATATTGCTGGAAAGGAATTAACCATTGCTTAAACTCGAAGGAGTGTCTTGTGCTAGGCCTAAGATATTCTTATGAGTTTTTGCTAAAGAGTTCCTGAGGATCTCAACGTGAATAAATCACTGGCGCTAAATGATGCGAGGGCAGATCAATAAGACCGTGACTTTTCGAACTTCCCTCGTAGTTATATGATATGCAACACTACTCCCATCTAGCACCACCTACTAATAGACTACTGTCAAATTTTGAGCAAGTTTCGTCATTTACTTTGCGTTAAACAGCTGTTCAAAACATACAACCTCGTAGATTTTTTAAAAATGAAAAAAAGTGAATTTCGAATGCTCATTAAATTTTTTTTTGCGAAAAAAAACCGTCAATCAAACCAAGAGGCTAAGTTTTTCTGTAAATCGGCTAAGAATTTCGTGGTCTCGGTTAAGAATTTATTTGTAGTCGCACGCACCATTTGGCATCTTGGCATCATGGGTGGCTAAAAATTTGGTAGCTTGCTCATCCTGGTTTATAGGGTCCTTGGTCATAGTTGGCATATTATCTTTCTAATATTTACAAACATTCTTTGGTAACTCCTAACCCCTTAATCAAAAAAAAAAAGAAACCAAAGTTATTTAAATGCCAACAATAAAAATACAAAATATGTACATTTTTTCAGCAGCTGTTTGCATTAAAAGGCATTAAATACAATACAAGTATAACTTAAGTCAAAACATCTACTGTTTGTCGTTTTTGTTTTCTATGTTTTGGGCGTCTTGTTACGTTGCCAGAAAAAAAATTTTTTTTCCAACTTAAAAAACTTTTTAGGTATTTTTTATACCCACACTAACAAAAAATAAAAAATTCCAATGAATTGTTAAAAAAAAATATAAATGTGTAATTATAAAAAAATCTTAACCCTCTGATGTACGAAACTGGCTTTAGGCTGCATTCAACTTATTGCGTAAAATCGACAACTTTAAATTAACCCATATTTTCGTGGAGGTTTTTAGACAAACATTTGTATGACCGAAGACTTGAGCCCAAATCAGATTTTGCTGGATTTTTTATTATCCTACTGAATCAATATTTTTTCAAAATTACATTTTTAATTTCTTCTCAAAAATCTAATAAAAAATAAAAGAAGAAAAATTGAATTAAAGTTTAAGGATTTTTTTTTTCTTAGAACTCATGAAAACGTCGCCTATCAAGAAAATTGAATGTCGACATATCTTCTTAAAAAAACTTTTAATATAACGCCAAAAGGACCTAAGTACCTTTTTTAATAAATATAAGCTAAAATGTAGTTTTTTCTAATTGTAATTCATTGAACGACCGCTAATTTAAGACTGGAAAAGAAATTAGATTTAAATTATCGCCGGTTAGAATAATAGTTTACGTATTTTGTTTGCGTAAAATTAAGATATTTTAATTAATTTTTCCAACCAAAGAGAAATGGTTAAATAAGTTTCAGAGCGCCCCGGTAGGCTAGTTGGTAGCCTAGAGGCTCTGGTCTGTTTTCGCTACAACGAGCCGAAGGCCTTTGTTGCTAGTGCTCGGTTAGGGTATTAACATATAATTTGTAATTATATGATTAATAAAATAAATAAAATAAATAAATAAATTAGTTTCAAAATATATTTAATTAATTTTACCAACCAGTAAAATTAGTTCCAAAATATTTTCGTTCTAACACACTGTGCAGTGTAGCTGTCAGCCATAACTCTCCTTGATTTAAGTAAATCTATATACGGCAAAGGAATTTCTTGGTGTTGTTTGTGTGTTTTTTTTGCGTTTTTTTTTAATATTCGCAGCAGTTTAGATTGTTTTCGATTTGAAACATAACAAGATATTTAAGAGGTGGTAAAAAATTAATTTTCAATTATTTTTGGCATAAAAAGGACATGTAAAATAAATATGCTTATTTATTTGATAGGCATGTAAAGGGTGGTTGAATTTTAAGGACCGATGTTGAATTTGAACCACACCTAAACGTCAAGTTTTTCTCTGCATATCATTTGATATTTCTCAATTTCAGACTAACTCAATTTGAATCATTGAAAGATACACAATCGAGCAACGCGTTAAAGTCATTCAGGCTTGTTATGAGAATGGGCGTTCAAATCAAAATGCATTCGTGCACTTTGTAATTTTTTTTGGTCAGCAAAATCGACCAAATGTGTCCACAATCGGGAGAATTGTGAAAACACCTATGCATGCTCGCCAAGTTCGTCCTGCGGAAAACATTGCTGTTGTATGCGATAGTGTGTCATGAGGTCGGCCAAGCATTTACCGTGAATGGTGTTCGCTATCGCGAGATGATAACGAACTTATTGTGGCCACGAATTGAGGATATGCCCCTGGACGATATGTGGTTTCAACAGGACGGTGCCACTTGCCTCACTGCTAACGAAACAATGTCTCTTTTGCGCGACAAATTCAATGGCCGTGTTATCTCACGTAGTGGCGATGTCAATTGGCCGCCAAGATCATGTGATTTGACACCGTTAGACTTCTTACTTTGGGGTTATTTGAATGAAAAGGTGTATGTCGATAAGCCAGCAAGAATTCAGGAGCTAAAGGATAAGATGATTCGGCACATTAACGGCATAGAACCTCAATTATGCCTCAGCGTCATCGAAAATTTGGACCATCGGATGGAGGTGTGCCGCCGAGGTCGCAACGGCCATTTAGCCGATATTTGGTTCCATACATAATTAAACCATACCATATTATCATAATAAAAATAAATGACAACAATTTCCTAAATAATTTGTGTCTTATTCAAAATCGATGGTTTAATTTAAAAAGGCCCTAAGTCGATTTTTTTTTACTTGACAGGAGAAGGAAAAAACTTAATAAAATACGTAAAATTTTAGATACAAAAAAGGTTTTAATGCAATTTTTAATAAAAAGAGGCAACACATTTTTGGAAATTGCATTAAAACTTTTTTTTGTATCTAAAGTTTAACGGATTTTATTAAGTTTTTTCCTTCCACTGTCGAGTAACAAAAATCGAGTTAGGGCCTTTTTATATTAAGCAATCGATATGTTGGTTTCTATTTTTGGGGTTAAAAACATATATTTTTGCTACAAATTTATATAGGATATTTGCAAATCTCTGATTTACATCTGCAAAAATTAAGATATTCTCTAGTAAAAGGGTTTATATAAAATCATATCTAATAATATATCATCATATATAAATACATATGTCAGTATGCATTACTATATATAATTATATATTATAAATTTTTGTTTAAAAAAAAAATGATCTTATATTGTGCCATATATTTCAAAATGTATATGCTTTTATATAAAATTATATATAACACTATATAATTTTATAAAGCTTTTAAAGTACCATGTAACTTATACTTACCCTACGGGAAATGAAGGGTCGATTGATTCAAGGTGATAAATCTGTGATAGGTGAATGAGGGACATGTGACAAAGCTGGTTTAGAATATAACTCAGTGTCGGAAAAAGTGGTAATTGCTGTTGACCAGTGTCCCAAATAAGGAAAAAATAAGATAAATAAATAAATACTTTTGTTTCGATAGAATAATTTGTTTTATAAATTAATTCGTGAAATATATATCAATTACACCAATTTTTGTTGGAATGATTTTATAAAAATGATTCATCGATTAATGTTAATTTAAAACTTCTAACGATCACAAAAATTGCATAAGTGTCAAAAATTCGCGAAATTTTAAACTGAAAGTCGCTGAAATACTCTACCCTAGCTCAGCTTATTTTAAAATAAATTAGAATTCAGCTTTTCTATGCTATAATTGCGTGTGTGTAAAATTTTATATAAACCCGATGAACCACCAAATAATTTTCAATATGTCCCACTGTGTAGTTAGCGCGGTTTTGTTACTATTCTAACCAATATGTTAATGTTTGTTATTATAAAGATTAACATATAGGCCCGTAAAATTAAAGCGATTTTTTTTTTTTAAATATTAGATTTTTTAAATAGCAATTTTTAAAGGGGCATCTAAATTCTTTGTATTTTATCAAAATGTGTTTGCGGAAGGTTAAACTAACATTTTCTGAGGAGAATCCTCAATACGCCTTCAATGCATTTATGGAATGATATTCGAGTCAAATTTTATTCATTTTAAAAAACTAAAAAACAAAGATAATTCTTTATCATCCTTATAAATAATAAAAAATTAGCAGCCACTTTTGTTTTTAGCCGTAGAAAACCTGATACTGGCTTAAAAATATTTTAAGTCTAAACGTTTTTCTGAATCAAATGAATTTCCTGCAGGATAAGAACAACTAAAATTTCAAAAACTTCTATTTGACAATATGGTTAAAATCAAAAAATAAATATTTTTGAACATAAACCCAAAACGATCTTTTTGAATTCGCACTAATTCAAGAAGATCTAACATTTTTGATTTGCCAAATATTAATTTTTAATATGTTTAAAAAACTCGATTTTTATAAAAACATTGATTTATTAGGAGTAAATTTAATTTGCATCTGCAATTTTTGTAATAAACATTGCAGCTAAATGCAGTGACTGGACCTTATGGAATCTTTCAGAAACACGTTCTTAATATGAAACACGTGGATGAAATTTTGACAGGTTACATGCTAACTAATTTTCATTTGCTTTGTATCATGTACACTTGCAACAGTCAAGTGATATGTCACGAAACTAATCATTCCCTACAAGTTTTGCAACATAACACTTTAGGATTGTTATGTAACCAGTTTTTTATTAATTACTTGTCCTCAGTCCTGTGGTATATACATTTGAGCCAGTCATGAGACTAGTTATGTGTAAGATAATTCTAATCTGTTCTGTTGTGTGTTCACTTACACCAATGCAGTGATATGCTACCCTACACAAGGTCAGAGATATGTCGCAAGTAGCTTAAAAGCTAGAAATTGCCACCTCCTATGACAAGCCCATGTTAAAGTTACCGGTTACTTTCATATAAGAGAACCAACTCGAGGATCGGTTTCTGCCACAAAGTTCCGGTCACGTGACTAATCGGTCTGTGACTGGTCCATTTCCCGTAGGGTATATATATGTTATGCAGGTACATGTATATTTATTTATATTATATATTATTATATATATTTACATATGTCATATGCATTACCGTATGTAATTATATATAACATTTATTTTTAAAAATTACCATATACAGTCCTCGCCACATGAATAGGACCCCCCTACAGTGTTTTTTGAAAACTCAATATCTTAAATTTCAAAAACATTATAAAGTTGATTCCGGTGTGTTTTTCAAAGAAAATTTTGTTCTGAATAAAATGCAAAATAAACGACGTTATTGTGTACACTGGTTTATTTTATGTAATATTTTTAGTAAAATAGTATAAAAATGTGGCTACTGAATTTGCGCCACATGAATAGGACACCCCCATTAAAAAAGCATTTTATGTACACTTTTTAATTAAATTCTAAATTTTATTTGCATTAAATAAAATTTTAGTCATATTAAAGCATTTTTAATAATGTGTAGATCCTCCTTTGTTAACAATGGCTTCGTATATTCTGCTGGGTATCGAATCATACAATGGTTTAATGTAATCAAGTGAAACTAAAGACCAAGCTTCTTTGATTGCTTCAATAAGTTCCTCTTTGTTGCTGAACTGTTTCCTAGAAGCGTAAACTTTACGAGATAGCTATCCCCAAGCATTTTCAATTATGTTAAGGTCCGGCGAATAGGGAGGCCAATCAAGCACATTAACATTATGATCCCGAAACCATGACTACTGACCGGGCAGTGTGTATTGGTGCATTGTCATGCTGAAAAGTCCACTGCAAGTCTCCGAAAAGGTTGCTGAAGTGAGGAAAAACTTGTTCCAGTACTCCAATATAGCAATTTGCGTTCATGGTGGTGGATAAAAATTGCAGTTGGCATGTGCCATAATAGGTGACTGCGCCCCACACCATTACACCTCCCACTCGGCTATGAAAACGGTCCAATTGATGCTCCTCTTTGCTGAGATCATGAAAATAGTAATTAAAACCATCGGGCCCTCAAATTAATTTTTTTTCATCGAAGAAAACGACGCGATGCTACTCATTACTCCAAGTCATATGGGACCGGCAAAACTCCAATCACATCTTCTTACGGGCGTCGTTGAGGGGTGGTTTCTTTTTTAATTTTAGCCGCTTCAAATATTCCGCTTTTGAAATTACACGTTGCACTGTTCTAACGCTTGCTGCAACACCAGTTTTTGCTTTGATTTGTGCTGATTAGTCGTGAGAATTTGATGCTGATCTAAGTATAGCACGTTTATCAGCAGCCGAAAGCACACTTTTGGTGCGTCCTTTCATATTCTTTCCATAAGTTAACTCATTACGTAAAAAAGTAGACACCACATTACGACTTCTTCCGACTTTAGTAGCGATTTTATGGATAGATTGACCTGCTTCCTTATAAATTTTAGTTTTTAGTTTTTCTGCTTCAGTTAGTGCTTTTCCTCGGGCTATTTCAGCAAATTTCAATTAACACTAAACAAATGGTATTTTTCTGCTATTTATTTTGACCACTTTCACAAGAAAACTAAACTTATTGTAGGGGGTCTTATTTAAGTGACGCAAAAAATGTACACTAATTTTTGTCAATCATAAAACAAAATAGAAAAAAATCTATAACGGTATAATTCCAGCACACATTTTTATTCTCAGAGCGAGTGATTATGATGATCTAATAAACACAAAGGAAAAACACCGATAACTGTCTACAAGCATTTCAGAAACTTTAAGTTAAATGAAAAGTAAAGGGGGTCCTATTCATGTGGCAATGAGTGTATTATGCCATATATAACCACATATATTGATCTTAAGAAAATTAGATATGATTTATTTGATATGGTGCACACGGACCCATATTAACTTACATATGACTTGTACTGAAACATATATAATTATATATGCTATCTAATATTTGAGATATAATAATATAGAGTACATTATTAAACCTATTTTTCAATATAGTATAAGATATAATTATATATGATTAAATATATGGTCCAATATAAGAAATATTTGTTGATAGGGTATAAGATATAATTATATATGGTACAATATTTGCAAACAAATTTAAGATATTGTTATATATAGTTGCATATCTAGAGTATTTTTGATATGATATAAGATATAATTATATGTGGTTCCATGTCAATGGTTTCGAATCCCAGTATTATTTTAATTTCTTTTATATTAATATTTTTTGTTACAAAACTTTCAACCCCTAGAAATTTTTGATATAAGAAATAATTAGTTTATAATTATTTAGGTACATATAAAATTATATATGATCTTTGTTTCCAAAATTTAAATATATTTTTTTCTTTTAAATATAATTATTTATCTAAAATTTTTCTTAGTCAATAAGATATAATTATATATAATATTAAAAATAGTTACATATAATTATATAAAATCAGATAAATACAAAACAAATTTAGTCTTATTAATTCCGCCATGATATGTAGAAATTTCCCAAATTTCCGAATATATAATTATATATGTATAAGTCCCGAAGATATAATTATATATAACACAATTATTCGATATATGTAGTTTAATAAAGTCAGTCACACACTGCTGAGTGCTTAAGTCACTACAACTCTGGCTGATCAAATTCGAGGCGAAGGCATTGTTTGAGAATCTGCCATTTTTCGGATAAATTTGGGTCTTACTTAATCTCTAAATATTTTGATGAATCTAATATGATATGACAATTTTCGGATAAATTTAGATATGAAGGAATATAAAATTGCCCAGCAAAAATGAAGCTGCCAAAGAAGCAATAAAAGCATCACTACTATGGCAAATGCAACACTTCTTTTCTGATGGTTTCATCGATGAATTTAACATTAGCGTGTCATAGGATGGAAGTATTCAAATGTAGCTACTAGCATTAATCATACTTTACTCTAAGAAAGCAATAATTAGATATTCTGATGCAGGAGTGGAAAATGTTCATATACTTTGTAATATTTAAGCTTTGGCGAAAATTTAATTCATAAGAATGCAGAAAAATAAGTTTAAAGAATTGAAATTTATGCATTGATATACAAATACTATTTATTGAAACAAATAAATAACTCTGCATTAGTGAAACATTTTTCAAATATTTAAATGAATTTTTAGACAAATTTTAAAATATTTTGGATAATTTAAAAACTGGTTGTACAATTTGGAAACATTTTTAGACAATTTTAAAATATTTTTGAACAATTTTAAATAATTTTTGCACAATTTTATAACATTTTTGGGCAATTTGAAATAATTTTTACACAATTTTAAAATTATTTTGATAAATTCTGAATTTAAACTGGAAATAGTGTAGTGTAAAATAATAATCATAATGCAAAAATGCACAGATTGCGTCGTCATAAATATTGAAGGCTGAAAAAATGCAAATGACAGGCCAGATAGTTTCAATTAAAGGTTAAAAAATCTGTTTATCTTGATATTTCAAAACTTTTATAAAATTGCAAAACTGCATAAATTCTAACCCTCGTGAAATTTTAAACTAAAATATAAAAAATGATTTAATAAAAAAATTAAAAAATTTCATCAGAATTATTTTTTCAATTTCAATAAATGCTTTAGATTAAAAAAAAAAAATATACGATATACTATAACTTATGCTTTAGAAGTAATGAAGAGTGATATTTTTAAGATATGCATCGGGTTTATATCCAGATCACTGCATTTGAAATATGAACACATGAATTCTTTTGGAAGTGCCTTAGAATAACACCAAAAAATCATAAAAGAATGTCAACTGAAGTTTAGGAAGCAATGAAAGAAGTTATAGTCACAGAATGATTACCAGTTTTTTTTGCTGGGTCATTTTTATCATTTTTATTCGGGATCACGTATTTGAGATATAATATCTCAAATTATCAAACAAATTTTTTTTATATGATATGAGATATAATTTATTATGATTATATAAGATCATACACACAAAAAAATTAAAAAATATTAAGCAAAATTAAAAAATATTAAGCATATAGAATAATACTCGTATTGCAAATAAAAATATTTTGTAAGTAAATATTTATTTTCAAATTATTTTTATATAAAAAAAAACGAATAACAAACATTTTAAACAAAAAATTGTTCGATATCAAATTTGAATTTAAGCTGGTATTTTTAATTCCTTAAAATTTTGTGATACTTTTTTCTGTGTATATAACTCCTGAAGATATAATTATATTTAACACAATTGCATAAACAATGAAGTCTAATAAAGTCAGGAATTATGTGTAACAGTGTGTGATTGAGTGAAATCAGCGATCTGGCAGGTCAAGTTTAAATACTGATAAATGCATTTTTTATAGAATATTATTTATTTTTATTTTTAATATAATTCTTTTTTTATAATTTCTTAAAAAAACTTTGTTGGATTTAATCTAATATAATTCAATCTTTCATTTTTTCGAATCCACCCTCCCCCCCAAATATATTTTGCAGGATCTAATTAGATCCACTATTTTTCGGATCAAATAAGATCAGCTAGGTATCGTATTACAGCAGCTATTAAAAAATATTAAATAGGATATGATAAAATATTGCGCCGGAGCAATTTTTTTTTTACTCGAGTTGTTGGTCTGCCTAGTTTTACAGCGAAATTTTCATGCCACCTTATTAAGAATTCTAGAAATTTGTGAATGAACTTCATTGAAATCATGGTTGGCATTCAAGACCGATATAAAAATTTTTAAATAGCGATTCCATTTAAGACATTTGTCTTTTTGTATAGTCGGGTTTATAGCGCTATTTTAACGGCTTAATTTTGAAATATCTTAAACTACCTTTAAAATAATGCTAAACTACCGAAACACCGATTTATAATGGTATTTTGCAGATATAACCCAATGTAACAGGTAATATTATGAAATAAATCCCGTGATATTAGAAGACACATTTCACTATTGGAATCGTAGTTTTAAAATTTTCGTATCGGTACTGATCAGAGCGTGGTAGACAACTACCGTTATAATGAAAAGGTAGTGCTTACCAACCATAATTTAAATTTAATCCATCAAATACAGTTCAATTCAAAAATAATTTTTACATAGCTTCATTCAAGATTTTAACCGGAACTGGATTTACAATTTAACTGTCTAAAAGAATATATTAAAAATTTCAAGGTCCTTTTTGTAATACCAGTTTTGTCATTTTGGTATACCCGAACATGTTAATGCAGGTTAAATGCATACCATAAATAAATACTTGGTAGTAAAATAAAAACTTTTAATTTTAGTTGGTATAAAAAATTCTAAAATATTTTTATACCCTCCATATATATACAAACGGAATGACAAACTGATATATACCCTATCAGTTTGTCATTCCGTTTGTAACATGTCGAAATATAGGTTTAAGACCCCATAAAGTACAGTGAATTCCCGATTTAACGAACTCTCGATATAACGAATTCGCGATTTAACGAACAGGCAAGATTTTTACATTAGGTACTGTGTATAACGAATTAAAATCCAATATAGTACTTGATTTAACGAACACTTAAAAAAATACATATAAAAAAATATGTATTGCCATATAGGTTTGAGTTTTTATCTATTAATTTGTGATGAACACATCGTTAAATAAAAGTTTGGATTTTTTTTCAAAGCATTCAAAAACATTAATTTTACAAGATCTTCAAAAGGAAGCCATTAAAACAAGTTTTAAAGAATCGCAAAAGCAAACGTCAATAACAAGTTTTTTAAATAATTACTTTTTTCTTTAATTTTTTTAATAATTACTTTTTGATTAAATTTTTTTATAAAATTAATTTTTAAGTAAAGCCCCTATGACTACATTTATTTTGTATTGGATTTATATTGACAGCAATGTAATTTAAATGGGAGCGCTGCGTTGCTGACATCCATTTGACAGATACTCATTTGTTCCCATAAGAAAATCATAAATTTTTAGTCAATACAAAATCAATACGAAATTTAGCAAATGTCACACGGGATTAATAAGATGTGATATGAATTATACTTTTAAATTATTATAACATGAATAAATATTTGTTTGTTTAGTACTGGATTTAACGAACTTTTCGATTTAACGAATAGGGCTGACAATTAATTGTTCGTTAAATCGGGAAACCACTGTATATATATTGGTGATCCTTATGCAATTTTAAGATGATATAGTGATGTCCGTCTGTTGAAATGGCCATCATGGTGCGAAGACGCAAGCAGGATTAATGTACCTAGATTAATGTACATCCTCTCAAGCAGTTTGGTATTGAAATTGAGCGAAATCGGTCCAGCGGCTAAAAAGTTATGAGTGAAAATGTAAAGGTACCTCCAAATTTTCCATACAATTTGGTGCATTTTAGTACAATTTTATAGAAGCGACTAGCAAGCAATATATTTTCTCTTCTTTTTTAACCAGTCCCTTAGAATTAAATAATATTTTATATTCACCTCAAATTTTTCACCACAAAAATTTTTTTTCACCTTCAAAAATTTTTTTCACCTCAAAAAATTTTTTTTCACATCCAAAAAAGTATTTCACATCAAAACAATTTTTCACCTCCATAATTTCACTTATAATGTTTGTTTACATTATTTGTAACAAAGCCAGTGAGGAAATTTTTTTAGGACATTGGTGGAGGGTATTCAAAGATTCGGCATAGCCGAATTTAAGCCTTTTTTTACTTGTTTAAATTACCATAAATGTAAGAAAACGAAAATAAAAAATATAACTCACAAAATACGTCTTAAATAAGTAAACAAATCTTAAAATCACTTCTTTACGAATACGTTTTTCAACGAATTCTACCAAGTCATAAGTTAAACCATATTTGTAAAAAAAACAACGTCAGCGAATAATGAAAAATTACAAACACAAGTGGTTTGTGACATTAAAAAGAAACCGTCATGTATAAAAATATTTAAGACAAACACAAACAAAAAAAAAATCATAATCTTCGCTTTATTTGAGATCAAACGTCATATTTGCTAAATTTATTCATTCAACAATGTTGATTGATTGCTATTTCATACTATTGTTATATTCTTATGTACCCTACAGACGATATATTATTTAGTTATCAAAAATAACATTTTTTCTTGATAACTTTCCAAATTCATAGTAGTAAATGGTTGACTAGATACTACTCAATACTTTTTATATTCACACAAAAAACAGGGTTGTATTTTTATACCAAAAAATTTGGGTTGTTTTTAGGGAAAAATTATGCTTATATATTCAAGAAAATACAACTCTGAATATATTGAATAGCTAATTTTACATATATTCGTAAAAACAGTCGGTGTTGAGTAATTAAAACCCAAATACTTACCAAATTTTCAATTATAGTGTGAAAACGGATTTGATAAAAATAATAATATTATGAGGCATTTTTTTTCTGAAAACTTTCACATAATTCTGGTATACTGCGGGTTTTGTTAGGTTTGTGCACAAAATTATCTTCTTGAATTTCGTTTTTCTCTGCTTCGTAAATCTTTATTAAAAACTCAAGTGCATCAAAGAACTTGGTTTAAGTATTAGTAAAATTTAATAGAAAACAATTTTACTGTTTTTTATATTAGTTTATTATTTTCAGTGTAGTTTATAAACATGTTGTTAGAATTTTATTGCTATTTTTGAAATTTTTTTTGGAGTTTAAATGACGCTAAAATATAAACAATCGCCATATTTTGGAATCAACAATATGCATACAGTACTGGACAAAAAAAGAGCAATATTTTAAAATCAATCGCTTAATCCCACAAATGTGAGCGTAGGTTTGAACAAATTGCACAAGTGAATATTTACCAAATGTAATTGCCGTTTACATCGGCATCGAAATCGCGAGATTTTAATATTCATCACTGTGACAAAAACTAAATTGATTAAATATACACTCACAATATATTTTCCGTAACCGACTGTAGTTTATTTAAAAATTAATACGTAGAGTTTGTGTTTAAATAAAGAATCATTATCATTAATTAAAAAAAGCAAACTATAAAAAATTACAGACTTTCGGTAGGAGGTGATATTTTTTTGTTAAATGTAAAATTTTACGTGTTCTGTTTCTAAAAATAAAAATTCAAATAATTCCTTTTTGTTTTTTTTATCAGAATAGTTTGTTGAAACACAATATTATATTAATAAAAATTACAAGAAATTGCTCAAATATACATACAGACATTGAAAATAAAAATATATGCCACTGTGTGTGTTGTGTTTTGAAATAAAAAAAAAAAACTTTCAATTTGAGAAACAATCTACAAAAATCTGTTTTTTCTAAAGTTTTGTCAGTTAAAAATTGATGATTATTTTTAACGATTTTCGATTGTTATTACAACTTTTGTCGATTATTAAAAAATGATTGAAAATAAACAACAAAATCGGTTGAATGTAATGAAAAAATAGTAGTCCTATTTTTTATTTTATTTTTGATTAGTTTTAGTCTGTTTTTAACGAAATTAAATTGTGAATGTCTTGTAATCCGTAATTAACATTTGCAAACTTTTCTTCATTATTTTTTTCACAGTCGTGAATACCAATATCAAGGGATTTCTTATTCTTTCTGGTATTTTATGTTTCATTTTATCAATTTTAAATTCATTTAATACACGAAAACGTGAGTGTTATAATTTTGCCTGTCACTGTTGTTGTTTTGTTGTAATTACTCATTTGCTGTACAGTTCATGCATTTATGCATAGCGAATTATTTAAAATAAACTTAAGAGTTGATAAAAGTTTTAACAACAGCATTTTAAATATGTTTATAAAATTTATTCAATAAATAGTTTTGAAGTATTTTTCTTTTTAACTAATCAGCATTAAACAAATGAGTACACATGAGAATTTATCCGATAAATATAATTTAAAATTAAACAGGCAGATAATTTTTATTAGTACGTTTATTGTAAAAATCTAAATTCAAAAATCCCTTATATTTCTTAATTCAAAAGTATATACTTTTTGTGAATTAGCTCACACATATTTTAAATTGTTAATACAAATGGTTTGGGCCGGATGATAAGAGAGAAGTATTTCCCTCTCTGCTCATTCCCGTAAACATTTTCAAAAATCCCTTCTAGAGCAGAGGTGGCATTTGCCCACATTGAAACCTATTTTTATTGGAGAATCTACAAAGTTTTTCTTTAGTTGAATCGGGCAGGACTTAAAAGGGTCGACATTTTCCTTTTTTGCACTTCCCTATTAAGATCTTCCCAATTCTCGTCTTAGAGGCTATTTTCTCCGCATGCCAAATTTAATGTTACTAGCGCCAGCGGTGGGTTAGTATTATAGTGAATTAACCTAGACTCTAGGGAACAGAGATTTAAAATTTCAGAGTTCTGGGGCCCCGCAAAAATTTACAAAATTGCGAGTGGAAGAACCTACATTTCAAATTTTTTGGTTCATATATAGGGTGTCCGCCGGGAAGGTATACTACTTTGTTTTGCCGCCATTTTGGTAAACATTAGTCTTGACAGTTCATATTTAGCAGTCGTGAAGTAGACACGTAAAAAATTTATTATGAAAAAATATTCGATAAACCAACGTGTTTTAATCATTTAAACAGCTCGCCCATTGCAACCCTGATTTTCATGAAAAAATCATAATGGATATGTGAATAAACATAAGAGTCGGTTCTGGGTAATAGAAAACCCTCAAATTATTCATCAGTCACCTTTGTATCCATTAAAAGTGACAGTCAAGTGTACAATTTGGTCAGGAGGAATCATTGGATCTTACTTCTTTGAATGTGAATGGTGAGCGATATCGTGATATGATTGAAAACTTTTTAGCACTAAAACTGCAAGCTTTGGGCTTGATTAAAATGTGGTATCAACAAGACGGTGGCACATCGCATACAGCCAGGATTACAATGGAATTACTGCGAGACTTCTTTCCACAACAAGTGATTTCATGAAATGGTGATGTTGATTGACTGCTCCGGACTTCTTTTTGTGGGGATATCTGAAAAGCAAGGTTTATGCAAACAAACCAGAAACGCTTGAGCAACTCAAACAAAATATTCGTGATGAAATTAATGAAATACCGCGTGAAATGTGTGAGAATGTAATGAAAAATGTGCTCAAAAGGGCTGGCATTTGTGAGACTAACAGAGGCGGACATTTATCTGATATTGTATTCCATAGATAATAGCCGACATTAAATAAAACATTTATTAATATCTCTTTCATTTAATCAAAAATTATAAACAAACAAAGTAGTATACCTTCCCGGTGGTCACCCTGTATTTAGCGGTAAAATTCGATTTTAACTACGTTCTTGTTAAATATTCT
This sequence comes from Eustalomyia histrio, assembly GCA_949748255.1. Classification (NCBI taxonomy): domain Eukaryota; kingdom Metazoa; phylum Arthropoda; class Insecta; order Diptera; family Anthomyiidae; genus Eustalomyia; species Eustalomyia histrio. Next base: position 38,964,248 of record OX456524.1, read on the forward strand.
TAAAAGGAATCCACAAAGTATAAGATCATATTTCAAAGGGTGGAAAGACGTTTATTCTCTTTGCTGGAGGAGGCATCGCCGCGAAATTTAAAGTTATGAGCTCCAGGTTTATTCTGGGTGATAAAGAGGCAACTCATAATGTCAGTATTAAATATATTTTTAAAATAAAAGGAGAAACAAGGAGATTAGAAGATATACAAAAAATTTAAGAATAATATGTTTGTGTATCTGTGTTGGCCACTTCTGAATAAAAAACAATAACAAAAGAAATTGAATAGGAACAAACTGCGAATTTGTTGCGTTACAATCTAGGCCTTGCTTAGGTGAGATGCTTAAGCAGTCGTCTTACCTCAGAATTGTTACGTTTGTAATGTATGACAACGGGTTCGATTCCTACGGCCGATACAAAATAATTAATACAATTTAATGTAAAATCACTGATGACGCCTGTCCAAAAAAAAAGAGGCAGAAACTAGCTAGTGTCATTGAAAATTATGCTCCCCTACTGCCACAAACGACTAAATAGGTTATGAAAATCATGCTTGTATTTACATAATATTAATCAATTATTTTTCATTTAATCTTCCTCTTTTAGATGGCTACGAGAACTCAAGTATATCACCTACCACCTATCGTCCACTAAGGGCCACTATAGCACCCCAACTTACCTCAGCACAAGCACGTGAAAGACGTCTAATGAATGTCTTAGCAGCCAGACGTAGTGCCTTACAAAGACCCGGATTTCGGAATCGTATAGGTACAACAGGACGTACGGCTACGGCAGTAGAGACAACCTCAAAATCGCCCACTGATCCGAGATCTATATGTATCCGCAATTGTACGAAAAATTTTACACGAAGAACAACAGCAAGTTGCATGAGACAATGTGCTAATTTCTCAAGAGCTGGCAATGCATCAAATATACAGGGTGGAGGAGGATCTACTTCTGTGGTTGTTAAAGCATCCTCAAAAACAGGCTTAGGAACATCACAGGCAGGAGAAAGAGACACCAATGAAATATTGTTTACCGATGAATCATCACATGGTCTATTGGTAATAGCGAAAGAACAAAATGATACTTTTAATCATATAACAGATGAGATTAAGGGCGCAACAGCCACAAAGCTACGAGGAAGACGTAAACCATCACAGGCTGGAACTGTGACATTGGCTACTACTTCCATTGAAGATGATGAAATACAACCTTATTTATATTTTGGACAGAAATTACCACCCTTAAAACCAAATGCTTTAACTATCACTTCAGTAAGTGATGAACATCCCAAATTATTGGAAGTATCAGTAGCAAATGAGTTACCATCATCGACTACACCAGTTAGTTTAACATCAGCTTCCACATTATCGGCGGTAGAAAGAAGTCGTGCCCGATTTAAATATAATATGAGAAATGGTGTTAATTTTAATCGTAGATATAGCAGTATAAATCGCGCAACTACACCCGAAGTACCGACTGATATACGAAGCACAACTTTAAGAATTGTAGCTAAACCAGGGACAACTTCCGCTAAAACTGTGACTGAACTGAATGGTGAATTACCAATTGAATTAAAAAATGTTGATTTGCTTCGAACCGTTAATGAAGCTAGAAAAGAAGAACCAATTCTATCATCCACACCACTTTTAATCACTGTATTAAGTGATGAAGAAATGGTTACTTCAATAACTGATACTGTAAAAGAAGATGTTATAAAATCTCCAACTACAATGGCTACCACAACTACAACCGAATCTACAACTTCAACAACTACACAGAAATCGACAACAACAACTACCACTTCCACTACTACATCAACCACAACACCAGCTACATTATCGACGACGACGACGACGACCACAACGACGACGACTACTCCAGTACCTTTCATATATCAGGAACCTAAAATCACATTTACATCTACAGCACCCACCACTACATCATCAACATCCACCCCCACTAGCACAACTACTAAGAAAACCAACATCATAGATGAAGATACCGAATTATTAAGAAAATTGGGTCCCAGTTTAACCCAACCCATTAACACCGATGACAAAACGAATCTTATAATATTCGTTAATCGTACATCGGGTGTATATAGGCCCAGACTTTCCACAACAACACTCAAACCTCTACAGGTCTTAATACCCAATTCAGTAACAACTGATTCTTCAACAATTTTAAGAACTACCGTTCTGACTTCCATAAGATCAACCGTTAATCCCAGAACAAAAGATTATTCAATCAGTTCCACACATTTACCGATGCCAAGTTCCCAAAAAGGTCCGCTTTTAAGTGGATTTATACCTACTTCTACCACTGTATATCCTCTAGTAACGGGAGAAATTAGCTCTACGGTAGTAACAGATGATGAAGAGATTTCATTGGAAATGCAACGTATGAATATTGTTACTATGGTCTTGGCTGGTATTGGTATAGTTCCACTGTTAGCCATTATATTATACCTTTTAAGAAGTTATCTTCTTAAAAGACCCATAAAAGATGATGAAGATTTTGACGTTTGTATTACTGATCAACAACCTATAAGTCCGGTAAAAAAATTGGAGTCTAAATATCAAGAAGATAATGAAGATGAAGTGGATCACCATAAGAAACCTCCCCAACGGCAACATAGTCTGCATAGTAAATTGGTGTCAGCACCTTTATCACGTGACAATAATCACAATCTTGCCTTGAGTCAACAACAGAAGCAGCAGCAGCAGCAACAACATCAACGTTATGATGATAAAAGTTCTGTTTCAAGTGATCATGAATTTGATCGTTCTAATATACGTTTGAAAAGTCTGCTGGGAGAAGGTAACTTCGGTCAGGTATGGAAAGCTGAAGCCGATGATTTAAGCGGTCATTTTGGTGCCACACGCATTGTAGCTGTTAAGACCATCAAGGCCTGCAGTACACAATTGAGTTTGAAGGATGAGGTTAATATTATGCGTAAATTGGGTTCTCATCCAAATGTAGTTACTCTTTTGGGAGCTTGTGTGGATTCGGGTAAGTTTTGAGATCACTACAAAATTAAAGAAATTAAAATTGTTGTTTTTTGTGCTTGTTTTTCTAGAACCTCATATGTTAATCATGGAGTATGCTATGCGTGGTCGTTTATTATCGTTATTGAGAGCGGCTCGTAATGCTACAAATATTTTACCCGCCTCTGTTCCAGGTGGTCGTAGTTTAGCGCCGTTATCGCCTCGTACATTGGCTGGTTTTTGTTTAGATATTGCCTGCGGTATGGAATATATATCGGATAAAAGGGTAAGTTTTAGAAAATTTCTGAATGTTGTTGATGATATGTTTAATTAAAAATTAATCCTCTAATGCCGAAGACTGTCAAAAAGCGGTTCTTCTCTATTCAGTAGTTTTTGGTAAAATATTTTTTTTTTTTTTGTAAAAGCAATTATGTTATATCAATAGACAACATAATGTACTATTCTTTCTGCCTTTAAACATTTTTTGTTTAACAAACGATTTTCGGATATTTGAATGAATCTGAGTTTTTTGACGCACTTGGGTACAAAAATGAACCCATACTTTTTTTAACGTAAAAAAGTATTGGGTCATTTTTGTACCCAAGTGCATTAAAGGGTGATTTGACCTTTGGTGTGGTTCGATTTTGACCAAATTTTCAGAATATAGTGCTTGTAGTTGGTGTCATAAAACTCTGAATGACATTAATTGCAACTTAATAAACGTGAATGAATTTTATCCTATTGATCAATTTTGTGCCAAACAAAGCATTTTCCTCCAAATCCCCCGAAATTAAATAGCTGCCTTCACTTAATTAAACAAGGGAGAAGTGTAGTTTTTGGTATTTTTATTTCGGCAAAAGTGCATTTTTTCGGGAGTCGCTTAAAAAAAATTGACCCCCTCTGGTAAGGGTGGTAACATGTAAGTGTGCGTACTCAAATGCAAGGAATTTTCCTCAGGATCTCAAAAATGCATTTTGTTTCATGATCAATGGTATGTGGCTCCCTGTAGATCCATTTAAGACCCCTTTGATCAGGAAGCAAAATGCATTTTTAAGGCACCAAAAAAAGCAATAATTATATTTTATAAAAAAGAGATAAAGAGTTCTCAACTCAACAAACTTCATATTTAATGTTTTTATATACAAAGGAACTAAATTAGCCCATTCGTGGACTTTAGAATTTACTTGCATTTTTTTGAACACCTCTAATAGACATATATGATCATGTATAAACATGATCATGAATGTGTAAATATATTTCAATTTTCACATGGGTGACCTAACTAGTGTATTCAAAAACCGAAACCGAAAACCGGTCAACCGGTTTCTTTATTTTTAAAAACCGATCGGTTTCGAATAATTTGTAAATTCGAAGAAAACCGAAAACCGGTCTTTTTTGTTCGGTTAACCGGTGTTTTAATTACATCACCAACTGGGTTACTTGGTCTCTTTTATTTTTTCCGAACACTTATAATCGTTTGTTTGGTTATGAAGATTTAGATGTAAGTCTGATAGATTCCGATGAAGACTTAACTTTGGATATTCCAAATTCAAATAGTTTAATTACTGATCTAAATAACACAATAAACAGTATTCAAAATCCTAAAAAAGAGACTGTACAAAATCATTCATTATATGATGATTTCATATATACCAAAGAACTAAAAAGTTGGAAAATTTATATAATTGACTTTTGACTTTTTGTCCAACATCTGCTATTAGTGAAGCAGTATTTTCCACTTCTAGCTTAATTAAAAGCAAACAAAAAATCGTCTTAAAACGAAACATTTCAATTGCATATTATTTCTAAAATATTATTTTAGAACTGAAAAATAGATTTTCCTTTTACATATTTAAAATGTAATATTAAAAAAACTTATTTTATCAGGCTCAAGATCATAATTTTTTAATGTTACTAACGAATAGTAAACACTAATTTATTTTATTAAATGGAAAAAATTGTAAGGATCAGCGCTAAGGGAGTGCACACTTTCGACCCGAGTTCGGTTCGTTAGTAACATTAAAAAATTATGATCTTGAGCCTGATAAAATTAGAAATGTATAATTTAAACAGATAGATCAAATAATATACAAAATTTACACTTAGAAAAACTTATTCAATGCCAAACTTTCAAATTACTAACGTATCTAATTTAACCCAATTTACAAACTTAATGATCTGTATTCATTTGATATGAATATACTTTTATAATATTAATTTTTAAGAAATATTAAAAAACATTAAAACCAATAAATAAAATGGTGAAATGAAATACAATTAAAATGTATTATAAATTATATTTTTTTTAAAGAATGTATTTCTTTTATGTTTATTACTTTATATATTAAATTTCTTTTTTTTGTTTGTAATTAAAAAAACAAATTATATAAGCTTTTTATTCAAATTAAAAAAACCGAAAAAACCGGTCGACCGGTTTTTTCTGCAAAAACCGAAACCGAAGCCGGTTTTTTTAAAATTCGATTTTTCGAAGAAAACCGAAACCGGTTTTTTCAAAAGGCCGGTTTTTTGAATACTCTAGACCTAACAATATAAATTTGGTAGATCTCGCATTAACATCCATAAATTACCCAGCAAAATAAGAGCTGAGTAAGTAGTAGTAAAACACTACATCTACTGAACCCGAAGCTGTGAAAATTCATGATTTTAACATTGGCGTGTCAATGGGAGGAAGTAGTTTGTTTCGGTGCTATAAAAAATCGATGATCAGATGGACTTTTTCATTAGTTTTTAAATATAGGGACTACAAAATAAATAAAGGGAGCGGCTTTGTTTTAAAGTTAAAAATGTGATTTTGAATATGCCAAGAATTATTTTTCTGACCAGTACAAAGTGGATATCACTGGTATGCAAAATATGTTTTCAATAAAGCATTAAATGACTGCAGGAATTAACCATTTGTGGACCAACTAAATAATTGTTTTTTTTTTTTACTGTAATTATAAATTGTTATAAATAAATATTAATATTAAAAAATGTATATGCTTTTTAATGGAATTGTTGCAAAACATTTTATTCTTATGACTTCATAAGTAGGGGTTAATATCAATATTGTAGAAGCTGTTTAAAATGACTTCTTACAAATCGGAAAATTTGCACTATTAACTTCTTTGGATGTTCTGAAAAAGAGATTCGTAAAGAATAACATCCATTTTAACTTGCTAGGTAGGCGTATGGGTGTTAAATAATATTAATTAACACTTATACGCATACATAGTATTTTAGTACATTTCAGTATGCGTGGAAAGCATAAATATTAGAAATGAAGATAAAAAAGTTTCGGAAAAGGGGAAAAAAATGGATCTACTTTAATTTAACAAGATTTTTTTCGATTTTTGGCTTAAATTTAATGAAAAAATTAGTCAAATTACGGTACTATTTCTAACTAAACTTAGGTGTGATTTTTTTAAATTATAGGGTCTCGAATGCCTCCTCCCACATCCATATACATGTATGGATATTCCGTATAAGCAAATATTTAGTCCGTTTTGCTCTATAACGCCATTTTACGAAACGTTAGTTTTCTTTTGAAAAATTTTCCCAGAGTGTCCTCAATTTATTTATTTAATTTATTTCTTTAATTAATCGACTTTATCCTAAGAAAGTTGGATCAATTCGCCTGTGAAACGGTCATATATTTGAAAGGATTTTATTTCCCATTGAATATCAAAGGTTGTGGAGAGACTAAATATATGAACCAAAATAATGTTTTGAGTAGCTGTCAGTTTGGTTTTCGTGAGAAACATAGTACTACGAGGGTGGGTCAATAAGTCCGTGACCCTTTGAATGAAACACAGTTTATTTTTTGCAAAAAAGAATATATATATTTTTCAACATAATCTCCTTTTAGCTCAATACACTTAGTCCAACGTTTCTCCAAATTTTGTATCCCTTCCAAAAAATAGGATTTTTCGAGGTCCATAAAATAGACATTTGTTTGATCAATAATTTCATCGTTAGAGCTAAATTTCTTTCCACCGAGCCATTCGAGCCGGAGAATAAGGCGGATGAGGGGGCAATTCGTAGTCTACCTCATGGATTTTTGCCATGGAAACTAATAATGTTTAATGAGCACTCGAAATTCTTTTTTTTTCCATTTTTAAAAAAATCCACGAGGTTGTATGTTTTATACAGCTTTTAAACGCAAAGTAAACGACGGAGCTTGCTCAAAATTTGACTGTAGGCTATTAACAGGTGGTGCTTGATGGGAGCAGTGTTGCATTTCATATAACTACGAGGGAAGTTCAAAAAGTCACGGACTTATTTATCCGCCTCGTATTTCGCTTTTGGTGTGAATACTGAAAATTTGTGTGTACTGTTGTCACTTTACCTTACTAAAGAATATGTCATAAGTTACCCAGCAAAGCCATGGTATTGACATATTATTATACATTACTTTGTAATGAATACTCCTTACATTCAGAATTATTTTCAAAATAAAAATAATGTATTACCTATAACATGTTACTTATTTTATTATTTTAAATTTAATAATAATAAGTGAATACTGAAAATTTGTGTGTACTGTTGTCACTTTACCTTACTAAAGAATATGTCATAAGTTACCCAGCAAAGCCATGGTATTGACATATCATTATACATTACTTTGTAATGAATACTCCTTACATTCAGAATTATTTTCAAAATAAAAATAATGTATTACCTATAACATGTTACTTATTTTATTATTTTAAATTTAATAATAATAAGTTACCTGTAATGGTATATCTTTCCCATTATTTTATTATTAATAATAATGAGTCATTGTTAAAAGTTTCAATAACTTTATTTATTTATGTGTTTTTTATTAATTTATAAATTAACATGTAAGTAAACAGGAAAAATCATACAAATTAATTTAGATTAGCTTCGAATTAATTTATTTTAACTTGTTGATGTTATGTCACATCTTATATAGTTAATTTTACATTTAAAAATTTATCCAAAGGGTTAGTTTTCTGTGAAAGCAACAACTATCCTCTGTCGAAACAAGCCACAGTTAAGAAAATTGGTAAAAAAATTTAACATTTATTAACCATTGGCAGCCAAAAGGTTAATTTATATATTTCCTTTTGGAAGAAAAGCGGATTAGAAATTGGGATTCAAACTTCAATTATAATTGGTTACCAGGAGTTAAGCAATAATGTGTTACTCAATTTCTTACGGAAAATTAAAAAAATAATTGGTTATTAATAACCAATAATTAATATGCATACGCGTAACTCATTATTCTTTATTTTTTCGTAAGCTTGGACGTCAGCATAGCACGTTACCTTTTGGGACATCCCATATAAAAAAAGTTAGAATTATAATATAAAGGGTAATACGTGAAAACCTTGAAGTTTAGATTACTAGACTCATTATTTGCTAAGGTCTGTTTTTGCTGGGTTACTTTTAAAGAAACTTATAATTTTTACAAGGACAGCAGCTTCATTAATCTGTTCATGTTTCACAGATCGTGGTCGGTTAGTATCCTTGGGTGTTGATGTTTCCCACAGGGATCTGTTATTGGTCTCCTTCTGTTTACTATGTTCCTAAATTATTATTTTTTAAATATATTGGATGGTGGAAGATGTTATCTCTTTGGGTATGCGGATGTTATTTAAGTTTTATTTTGTGGTAGAAAGGATAATTTAGATGTACTTCAGTATGTGTTAAATTATTCTATAAAATGTATTGCAAAGTGGATGATTATTAATTACTTATCAATTAATACAATGAAAACAAAGGCAATGTTATTTTCGACCACACATAATTTTGTTCAGGATGTATATTTATCTATCCATTTAGCCATCTTTGGTGTAGTTATTAACTGCAATTTAACATTTGAATATCATATTAGATATCTAACGTCAAGGGTATTTTTTTATTTTGAGGAGATTATATAATGCAAATTTTATAATTCCTGTTTATGTCCAGGAAATAATTATTCACACTACTATAATGCTTTTTTTCTATATTGTTTGTAGGTATTTTGTAGTTATTTATCTACAGTTTTGCATGTCTATCTACAATTTAAACCCAATTCAGAAAGCTCTTTCTATGGAAGGTAGCTCTCAATATGGACTGATTCTAACCCAGTTCAATAGAGTTCGTTTTTGGGCTAAAACAAACATGTATACCAAAAAGTGATTCTGAGTTGATTCGTATACTGGGTGTAAGTCTGATATTTTGGTCGTCGTGTTGGGTATAAAAAATATTTCCACAAAAAATTTGTTAAAAATTAGTCAAATCGATTTAAAGCAAGTTTGATAGATTTTTTCTGAGGAACATACGAAGTCCTGTTATATTTTGGGATATTTATTTTATATGCGCCTTAGAAAATCCTTTCTAATAAATAGCCAATTTGTATAAAATTTCTTCAAAACAAATGAAACAATTTAAAACCCCAAACAGTGGATTAAATTGTGAATCTAATATGTATTCTGTCTCCAGAATATGAGTTTGCGCATGTAAACAAAAATTTTTGTCCTTTAGTTTTATCCTCTCCATAATATATTATTGGCTGTGGCCAAAATTTTAGTGGCATTGTGGTGTAATATTTAGCGCGTTGGACTATTACACAAAAGGTTGCGGGTTCGATTCCCAGCGATGACAACATTAATTTAGAAAAATAATATGTATAAGTTTTAACTCTCCTACTAACATAACGCAACGTCCTCCTTCGGTGTTCCCATAACCTTTTATCCCACCGAAGTAAAATAACAAAACTGGGCTATGATCTTAAAAAGCTTCAACAATTCCGCTAATTCTTCACCAGATGGCAGGCAACAACTGTTCTAAGTATTATCATCTCGCGCAATTACAGTGTTACCATATTTGAAGCCCTTTTCGGAAAATGTAACACATTATCTAGTAGGAAGAATTTCCTGAGTGCTGCTTCTCTTTTAAAAATAAACTGAACAATTTTTAAAAATTTTACCAAAAAATTTCCGTGATAAAAACCCGTAATTTAAAATGAAAGTTTAAAACAAATTGATTTTATATGAATACAGAAGAAATAATTTGTAAATTTTTGATAGCATTTCATTAAAAAATTTATTATCCCATGTAAAAATCGAAATATATATGAGCATACATTATCATACATGGGCTAGTATATGATCATACATGGGCATAAATGGTCATATACGTCCATACATGGTTCAATATATGACCATACATGATTTCATACATGATCATATATCTTCAGATCTGAAATTTGAGGGTAGATGGACGTATATGATCATACATGAGCATACATGAATAATATATGAGCATGTATGATAATATATGCCCATATACCACCATATACCCTCAAATTTCGGATCCGAAGATATATGGTCATATATGAGATCATGTTTGGACGTATATGACCATGTATGCCCATGTATAATCATATACAAGCCCATATATAATCATGTATGTTCATATATATTTCGATTTTTACATGGGATATTAATAAAAAAAAATAAATTGGATTTTTTACAATTTGTAAATACAATTAATGTTTTTGTAAATATAGCAAACTTTTAATTAAAAATTTATCAACAATTACAAGCAATTTTTATGTGAATATTCCACGTTCTACAACATTTCTTACTCCTGTTTTTTTCCAGATTGTTCATCGTGATCTTGCAGCCCGTAATGTTTTACTGGATCATAACGGTGTTTGCAAAATTTGTGATTTCGGCATGTCCATCGACTTGGATGCCGAACGTAAACGTAAGGAGCAGGAGAAAAATTGTGCAAATGAAATAATTTCACGCAGTAATTTTAATAAATTTAAATTTGATTTTGGTGGAAAATTCATAATAAATAATTGGACACCACACACCACAAAGGATAGCAATGAAAAGAAGTCACATGGTCATGATACGATTGGTAAAAGGCCGGCACTACCAATAAGATGGATGGCGCCCGAGGCACTGCAATATAATATATTCAGTACCGAAACCGATATATGGGCATTTGGAATAGTTTTATGGGAAATCGCAACATTGGGTATGAAGAGAGTGGAGATTTAAGGGGTGAAAGATAATGTTCTTTTTGTGTATACTTTCAGGTTCTACACCCTATTCCCAAATAACGGGTCGTGAAGTTATACGAAGAGTACCACAAGGCTTAAGACCCGATTTACCAAAAGAAGGCCGTCATGAATTCTACAACTTAATGTCACGCTGTTGGCATAAAGATTCACAAATGCGTCCTAGTTTTTCACAATGTCGCTTAGAAATATCACGTTCTCTACATAAGTGGGTCGATGATGATTCAGCGGCTTCCGACTACATGGATGTTAGCGGTTTTAGTGAAGACCTCGAACAAGGCATGGTATATTTTAATCATCGTATATCAGAATTTGAATGTGAAATATGACATTAGGTTTTTAAAATGTGAAAACTATAACTTTATTCTATTCTATGTATTTAGTTTTCTTTAATTTTTATTTTATTCTTCACACTTCTCATCTTCATCAAGTGCTCGTAGCAGTATTATTTTAATTATTATTATTATTTTTTGTTTTCGTTTAAGTGCTAACATTTAATTAGGACAAAATTTTAAGGTGCTTTAAAGTTTAGAAAAAAATTGATAAATTTTATAGTTGTAAATATTATTATAATTTAAGGTCTTATAGTTATTTGAAAAGTTATGTTTCAAAAATGTATAAGGAATTTGTTAGTTGCACTTTACACTATTGATATTTAACAGTGTTACCAACCTTTGCCTACAAATTTTACAGGTGGCATCACAAATTCTCTAAGGTTGCGATTACATTACGCTCGAAATCTACTTGCCAGTAAAAAAATGTATTGGTTTTTGGAAGCAGGATGAAGCAAATGCGCTGAAGTAAAAGCATTATAAATTAAATTATTTCCATATGAAATACCCCCCAAAAAAAAAAAGCAAGGAAGAGATTAATGTTTTCCTTTGCAAGGATGCAGTTTGTAAGCAGCTTACCACTTCCCCTTACAAGGGTGCAGGTTGTATTGCAGAAAACGTGACATGATTGATTTCAAACGATCTATACGAGTTTAACCGTGTAAACGGCGATTTGTTGTGCTGTTTTTGATTGTGTAATAAAAAAAGGTGAATGTAGATAAAAACAAGTAAAAACGGCTTAAATTCGGCTGTGCCGAATCTTTGATCTATTGTTTTTGAAACAAACAATGTAAAAAACTTTTGAAGTAAAATTATGGAGGTGAAAAAATTTTTTTGATGTGAAAAACTTTTTTGGATGCGAAAACGAATTTTTTCACGTGAAAAAATTTTGAGGTGAAAAAATTTTTTTAGGTGAAAAAAATTTTTTGTGGTGAAAAAAAATTTTAGTGGTGAAAAATATTTTTTGAGGTGAAAAATATTTGAGGTGTACAAAATATTATTAATTTCTAAGCGATTGGTGAAAAAATATGAGAAAATAAATTATATACCAGTCGCTACTATGAAATTGTACTAAAATACACCAATTTGTATGGAAAATTTAGAGGTATCTTCACATTTTCACCCATAACTTTTTAACCGCTAGACCGATTTTGCTCATTTTCAATACCAAACTGCTCGGGAGGATGTACAATAATCTTCGCGTCGTGATCGCCATTTCAACAGACAGACAGACGGACATCGCAAAATCGACTTAAATATGCATAAGGATCAAGAATATATATACTTTATGGGGTCTTATACCTATATTTCGACATGCTACAAACGGAATGACAAACTGATATATACCCTCACCATATATAGTGGAGGGTATAAACAAAATTAATATGACATAAAATAAATTAAAATAAAATACATTAAAGTAAATTAAAATAAAATAAACTAAAATAAAATAAAGTAGAATAGAATAGAATTAAATAAATACAAATATGTACAACTACTGCGGGTTATGAAAACTGCGCTTAGTGTAAGCCATGCAATTACAGTTTTTTATATGCGCTAAAGCCCGCGCATATTTTTCACAAAATTATTGCTTCCAAGTGAGAATTCGCCATCTAAAAAGCAGGTTTCTAAGGGATTACTTTATTATTCAGTTCAATTTTTTCGACCTTTTTAATTTAAATTCCAGGTAATAAGTATTCAAGCTTAAGGATTAAGGATTACTTTATTTTTTTTTAATTACAAACCTGTTTACAGGTGAGCACCATTTTTTATTGAATTTCGATATACACAAACTAGATGTCGAAATGTAGTTGAAAGTAGATTTCGAGCATAATGCAAAAGCAAACTAATGCAATTCGAACATTGGGTTTGTTCCACGTCTTTACCGCGAGAACTCAATTTACCTTAAACAGCAATAAATTTTACCCTTGTGGGTGGGTAGCTTTAGATTTCAGCGGTTAAATACTTAAAGCAGATATCATACATCGCCTGATAAGTTTCCGGTCTTGTTAAAAAAAACACAACTTTTTTTTTGGTCAAATTCGATTTTATTCAACAACAGAGTATCCATCAAGAGCGATACATTCCAGAGCTTCTGTAACATTTCAATACGTACCTTTATTGTGGAAAGATTTGTCTTTGGCCAAACCTCATTTTTTTAGGTCTACGAACAGGTACAAGTCGCTGGTTGCTAAATTTGTAGAATAGGGTGAGTGCGAAAGCAATTCGAAGTGTAATTGGTGTAATTTTGTCTTTGTAGATTCGTTGTTGTTATTGGTCTACTTTTAATACAAGCGGTACTCATTTAAAAAAAAAAAGTTTTCTCACACAGAGAAAACAGATTCATTTTGACAATTTACTGCCACCTGAATAGTTTGATTGCAGCAACGGAATTATTTGGTTGTCGCAACCAAATGTATTCCTGGTCAAGTTGAAATACGTGGCTTAAATTCTGTTGTATTAACCGAATTTCGGTCGCCGCAGCAATTATGTCGGTTGCTCCAACTAAACCGTTTGGTTGACAAGAAATTCGGTTGCCACAATGAATCTGTTTTCCCTGTGCATAGATAAATGTTGATGCAAAATAAAGCCTACACGTTCTTTTGATACATTTAAAGTGTTAATTTTAAGCAAAATTGCGGAGAAACTATACAAGATCCAGGAAATACTATTGCGTGACTATTTGGACTGACGGTTGCTCCAAAACGATCATTTCACCATTTTTCTTAAGAGAAGGCGATGATAAATAATAACGGTTGATATTGGCTCATTATAACCATAAATGTGTGAAAAAGGTCTGAACGGTTACTGTTTTCAACAAGATCGTGCCACACTGGAAATTCAAGCTAGTTATGCAGTTTCTGCATGCAGGGAATCATGGTTGATGTCAAAAAAATGCGACATTTAGCAGCCACACATATTTCCAGATCTGACCTCTCCGGGGTTATAAGAGAACACACACAGCGTGGCGCATAATCTGTGTCCGTACGACCACGTTTAAATTCAGCGAACCAATCAGTAATAGTCGATTTTCCTGGTACAGAGTGCTGATAACACTTATTAAGCCAGGGGTTTGTTTCAACGGTATATTTTTTTTAACAATAAGCAATGTTTTATCAACATAATAAATTCCCGTGCTTCCATTATTTTTAAAATAAAAAAGTTGTTGCCCAAAAACACTGTAACATTTGAACCAAACATCAGATCGTTATAAAATTTGTACAGGGGCCTTTTCAAGGTTAGTACTCAGTCAAAAAAAAAAAAAAATAATAATATCAATTCTGTATTTGCAAGGCCACCTATATGTTAAAAAGGAAACTTATCAGCTAATGTGTTATTATGTACAGTTCTCTCTCTCTCTCTCTCTCTTTCTTATATTCTTAGTTTTCTAGTCTATATTTAATTTTTATTTTCAGTTTTCACATTTTTTGTATATTTTATATATAATTGGCTTTAATTTAAACGAGTTCATATATTTTTAGTTTTGTGTAATTTTAAACATTATTTTTATTATTATTAGTTTGCACTGTTTTTTTGTAGTTATGTAAATAAAAATATTTTAATTGTAAACTTGTATATTTTATGAATGTATTCTAATAACAAATACCAAGTATTTAAAATTACAAAATGCTTAACATCACTTTGTTTATTTTTTTTTCTAT
Source organism: Eustalomyia histrio (assembly GCA_949748255.1). Classification (NCBI taxonomy): domain Eukaryota; kingdom Metazoa; phylum Arthropoda; class Insecta; order Diptera; family Anthomyiidae; genus Eustalomyia; species Eustalomyia histrio. Next base: position 38,979,268 of record OX456524.1, read on the forward strand.
AGATTTAGTGCAATTTGAATTTATTTATAAATTTAAAAATTAAGCAAATATTTGCAATAATATAAAATAAATTGTATAAGTACTGAATTAAATAAAGAAAATTTGTTGTGTTTGTTTTAATATATCGAAAGAGTTTTCTTCATCATAATTTAAAATTTAGATTATCAGAAATTTGTAGATCCTCCGTTTAAGTGAATATCTACATTGGAATAGCAGCACACAAATTTCAAAATCCGCCCCTTTTTTTCGTTTAATCTCATTTGTTACACATGTCCTTAGTGCCATAGTTAGGCCATATTTTAATGAACACATATTTAAATTTCCAATTTCTAGAAGAATGATTTTCCCTCACCCCGTTTTGCCAATTTCCATATAAATTGCTTTAAATTGCATTTTGTTAGATTGCAACACTAAAGTATGAACAATAATGTCAAAAATCAAGCTCCTAGCTTCAACGGTTTTGGATCCGTGATTAAGGGGCACCTTTGCCTTTTTAACCCCATTTTTTCATTTCAAATGTCTAGCCCAAGTAGGCCATTATAGAGCAGATCTAAAACCCCACTTCCCCATCATTTTTACCACTTTTGTGAAGAAAATTCTAAACTTTATTAGTGAATTAGCCCATACTCTATATGAAAAATATTTTAAATTTCAAAATTCAAACCAAAACGGTTTGGGCCGGCCGTTTAAAGAAACACTTTTCCTTTTGGAACCCCCATTGTTACCAGGTTCATGGCAAACAAATTTAGATAATTTTTAGATTCTTTAATATCTGCTGTAATATCGAGCTGATCTTATTTGATCCGAAGAATGGCAGATCGAATTAATTTTAGCAAAATATTTGGGGATTTGGAAGGATCCAAATTGATCCGAAAAATGGCAGATCAAATTAGATCCAGCAATATATTTAGGGATTAAATAACATTCAAATTTATCTGAAAAATGTCAGATCGAATTGTATCGGATTAGATCCAACAATACAATATATACGGGATCTAGGTTATTTAAAAATGAATAAAAAAATGTTAAACTAAAATATTTAAAAAACAATGCCTTTGCCAAGATTTTAACTCGGTCTGACAAATTTGTACTGAATTAAGCACTCACCATTGTGTCTGGACTTATATATAATTATATATTCCCATCTAAAAATCGAAATATATATGAGCATACATGATCATACATGGTCCTGTATATGATCATACATGGGCATACATGGTCATATACGTCGATACATGATCTCATATATGACCATATATCTTCGGATCCGAAATTTGAGGGTATATGGACGTATATGATCATATACGAGCATATATGATCATGTATGGACGAATATGACCATGTATGCCCATGTATGATCATATACAGGCCCATGTATGATCATGTATGCCCATATATATTTCGATTTTTAGATGAGTTGTAACATTTGAGAAAAATGGGAACAATTTCTACATATAATGGCTGTATTAATGAGACTAAATTGGTTCTGTATTTATCTGATTTTATACAATTATATATAACTATATATAATATTATATATAATCATATCTTAAAAATGTGGATAAAAAATTATAATTTAAAAAAAAAAAATATATATAAATATTGGAAACATATATAATTTTATATGTACCTAGATTACGATGGCAGATCAATAAGTTCGTGACTTTTCGAACTTTCCTCGCTGTTATATGAAATGCAAAACTGCTCCCATCACAAGTACCACCTGTTAATAGACTTCTGTCAAATTTTGATCAAGTTCCGTCATTTACTTTGCGTTTAGCAGCTGTTCAAAACATACAACCTCGTGGATTTTTGTTACATTATTTTTTGCGAAAAAAACCGTCAATCAAACCAAGGAAAAGCTTGATAAATACTGTGGGGACTCTGCACCATCGCATTTAATGATAAAAAAGTGGTTTACTGCCATTCGATGTGGTCGCACAAGTACAAATGACGCTGAACGTTTTGGACGGCCAATTGAGGTCAATACACCGGAAAATGTCGAAATATGGTGTTGGCCGATTGAAGAGTAAAAGTGCGTGAGATTGTTGATGCCATAGGCATTTTATATGGCAGTGTGGTTTCGATTTTAAATGATCAGTTGGATTTAAGAAAGCTGTGTGCAAGATGGGTGCCGCGTTTGCTCTCAATTGACCATAAACGTAACCGTGTGACAACCAGGGTTGGCAGGCAATACCGCTAAAATACCGTTATCGATTCAATACCCTTTCAACTAATTATCGTTACCCCTAAGATACCGTTAGCGAAATAACTGAAAAAATAATTATCCTTAAAATAACGTTACCAAAATAATAGAAAATAGCGTTACCCTTACCGATAACCGCATTTATTTTGGTTACCATCCATGGTGACAACTTCAAAGGATTGGCAAAATTCCAAGAACTGGGCTACGAATTAGTACTTGATCCACCATATTCTCCGGATTTAGCACCCAGTGACTATTTCCTATTTCCAAATCTAAAGACATGGCTCGGTGGAAAGAGATTTAGCTCCAACGATGAAATTATTGATCAAACAAATGCCTGTTTTATAGACCTCGAAAAATCTTTTTTTTTTGGAAGGGACACAAAAATTGGAGAAACGTTGGACTAAGTGTATTAAGCTAAAAGGAGATTATGTTGAAAAATAAATTTGATTTTGCAAAAACACTGTACTTCATTCAAAAAGTCACGGAATTATTAATCCGCGCATGTGCAACACAAAAAATAACAAGGTTCCGACAACGGATTTTGGTATAGGGAACCAGAAGAAAGTTATACGTCTGAATTTTATTTTATGGTGAATCGGCATAAGAAACAATGTGACCCATACTTTTTAGTTGAATTTTGAGCTTGTATTTAGGGACTTATAGTAGAATTTTATGACGAATATGGAACATTTGGGTTCAAAGAACAAAAAAGACCCTTACTTTGAGGAGTAAGAGGGTTAAAGCGTTTCACAAAAAAATCTTTCTCGTAGTTTTTTCATAAATCTGCTAAACACATTTTATTTCTAAAATGTAAGGGCACATGGTTTCTTATGCCGATTCAGACGTAAACTTTCCTTTTTTTTGTCCCCTCTACCAGAACCTTGTTTTTTTGGAAAAGTTTGGTTAATGTAATTAGTATTGAAGGATAAATTTTTGAAAAGCATTAAATTGGAGAAAGATCGCTAAATTAGAAACAAATTAGTTCAAATTGATATAAATCACTAATATTTTTGATTTCGTTGTCTCTGTTTAATATTTTAATTCCATTCTTTCCTAGTGTTTCAATTCAATCCGTTCCCCGTTCTATTCCATTCCACTTCATTGCACTTGTCTAGTTTTTGAATTCCACTCATGCCTCATTCTATACCATTTTGTTCTCCTTGTCTAATTTTTAAATTCTACTAGTTCCCCGCTCCATTCGTTTTTATACCCTTCAATTCCTCTAGCTTCCCGTACTCTGTTATTTCGTTTCCCAATTAATGCTTTTCAATTTGACTCGTCTTTCAAATTTCAGATTTCTGGCCAAAGAGATTTGAGCAAACTGGTAAGGAAGCCACTTTTTGTTGCTTAGATCTAATTATATTTAATATTTATAACCAATTTTGAGATCGAACTACATTTATGGTACAATTTTATCTAATGAGATCTGTTCAGATCTGTTTTCATTTTCTTTTTTGCAAGTGTAGGCAAAATTTTATGTTCCTAGCTCCAGCGGTATATGCTGGACGTTGGTATATACATATATATATTAGACCGTACCACCTTATAGGCAGAAAAAAAAAAATTCACCGTACACCCTCAAATATAAAGTATTTTAACAAGAAAATTTCGAAAATGTTTTTTTTTTTTTGGCCGAACGTAGGGGTCGCCATTTTATATTTTTGGTTATATCTTCGTCATTTACCGTCGGATCTTAAAGTGTTGTATATCAATGTTTTTTGTCTCGCGGAGACCGATGTTTTCCTTGAAGGAGCCATTGACCTCAAGTAACCCGTTCTAGTATTAACCTACCAGATCTCAGTTGCTACCATCTTAATGTACTACCCTAATATTTTAAAATGAAAGCTCGCAAAAAAGCAATAAACTTTTGCTAGGAAAGTATTCCAATAATTCAAGCGGAACTATTATTTTATTTTTTTTTTAATTTTTTTTGTTGCCGAATGTAGGGCATTTTTAATTTTTTTGTAATATCTTCTGTATTTACAGTCGGATCTTAAAGGGTTATATATCAATGTTTTTGTCGCAATGATACCAATTTGTTACATCAATTACATCATTGACCTCAAGCACGCTTTTATACTACTTATATATAGCCTGTTCCTCGATCTCGAACGAAAAACTAGTCGAACGAAAGCAGGTCACCCGAATTCGAATCAATTTGGGTTTCTCTATTTCGAAAGCCTTCGATCGACTTGACTTACGTGTGTCAATTTTTGTTTCTTACGCATTTACAAATCACAAAGATGCCAGATCATATATTTTGAGCATTTGTTACAATTTTCTTTAAAAGTATCAAAAATACTACTAAACTGCTTAAAGACAAAAACAACCCTGTTTAACAGTGATCAGCTGTATATGACAAATGAAATAAAAAAAATAACAATAAACAAATCAATTTTTATTTGGAAAGTATGTTTATTTGTGAAAATTTTTGTTATGGATTGGTTGTGGGTGAAATTGTTGTTTGGAGAGCTTTTCTGTTGCCTGTTGTCTGTTCGGTGCGGTCACTGCTAAAGTCCTTGTAAAATAAAAAAATGTAAATATGAGCTTCTTGGGCAAACGTAAGCCACAAACAACACACACATACCTTTTACCACTCAGCAACAGGGTAATAGGGGGTGAAACGGAGTTTAGTTTTCTGGTCAAATTTTCCTCCTCTGCGGAAAATTTGTTTGATCCGAACAGCAGAGTCCTTCTGGCAAAATCAGGCCTTTCTTCCATATAAAATACAATCGTCTTCGGATAGTCCATTGTTGATTTTTTTAATTAAAATTTAAAATTCTTAATAAACTATAAATATTTGTATTATTTTGTACTTACTTTTTCATTTTGCTTATAAAAATATCAAATATATATTTACTCGACAAAAAAATAGCAAGTGACTGATTTTGGCATTTGCGTTCGAGCTGTTCGAAATAGAGAAACCAAATTTTGTATGAAAACAGTTACGTTTTCATTCGACTTGTCGTTCGAGTCATCGTTCGCATAGAAATAGAGTTAGTGAAACCCAAATCAGTTTTCTTTCGACTAGAAAGCGAACGAACGTGTTCTTTCTCAATAGAGGAACAGGCTTATAATATGCATTATAAATTTCAGAGAAATCCACCAAAAATTGATTAAGTAATGCTGCGTGCCGTGGACCTCTATTGTAAATATACTATCATTTTGTAAAACTTTGTGTAAAACAAATATTTTTTTGTACTCCTTCATAAACTTGTGAAAACTAATCTTTGTTAACACATCTTCGTAAATAAAGAAAATAAAAAAAGGAAGTTTTTATATATAGGCTTTTTACGTAGGTGTTACCCCTTAAGTAGTATAAAAAGGTGCTTGAGGTCAATGATTTTTGATGTAACAAATTGGTATCATTGCGACAAAAACATTGATATATAACCCTTTAAGACCCGACTGTAAATACAGAAGATATGATAAAAAATTAAAAATGCCCTACACTCGGCAACAAAAAAATTAAAAAAAAAAAATTAAATAATAGTTCCGCTGGAATTATTGGAACACTTTCCTAGAAAAATTTATTGCTTTTTTGCGAGCTTTAATTTTAAAATATTAGGGTTGTACATTAAGATGGTAGCAACTGAGATCTGGTGTGTTAATACTAGAACGGGTTACTTGAGGTCAATGGCTCCTTCGAGGAAAACATCGGTCTCCGCGATACAAAAAACATTGATATACAATACTTTAAGATCCGACGGTAAATGGCGAAAATATGACGAAAAATATAAAATAGCGACCCCTACGTTCGGCCAAAAAAAAAAAAGCTTTTTCGAAATTTTCTTGTTAAAATAATTTTTATTTGAGGGTGTACGGTGAAATTTTTTTTTGAGGTACGGTCTAATATATATAGTGGACTAAAAATGTTCAGTTAAAAATGCTGATTTTGCGGCAAACAATTGATTTACCATTTGTTCATTAGATTTTGAAAGTCAGTTTGTCATAAATTACAATTCGGTCATACTTAATTTTTGCAAATTTCTGATTTATTTAAATTTTTTATAATACAATTAATTTTTTTATACATATTTTTTTTTATAATTTTGATTAGAAATTAACATGTAAATGGAATCACTCTTTGGCTAAATATAGTTGAACCTTAATATAATTAAAAACTAAAGTTAAATTTGAATAATTTCTAAAAAAAAACTTTATTTCGCTTGCGTTTTATATAGATTTATGTATTTTGGGCAGCGTCTTTATGAATGAAACTTCTCTCAAAGCTTGGTTGACCATCTATGACTAATTGCCAGTGGAAACCTTTAGGGGGTAAAGGAGGTAGTCCTTCACGTGTATTAAACGGCCAAAAATTAAGAAATGGTTTTTTTGTGGTTGTTGTTGTTGTGGTTGTGGTTGGTGCTGGAGTTGTTGTAGTTGTTTGTGATGGAGTTGTTGTAGTTGTTTCTGATGGAGTTGTTGTAGTTGTTTCTGATGGAGTTGTTGTAGTTGTTTCTGATGGAGTTGTTGTAGTTGTTTCTGATGGAGTTGTTGTGGTTGTTTCTGATGGAGTTGTTGTGGTTGTTTCTGATGGAGTTGTTGTAGTTAATGGTGGTTGAGTTGTTGTAGCTGCTTGTGATGAAGTTGTTGTAGTAGTTGTTGTTGCAGGTGCTGGCGTAGGTGTTGCCTGTGGTCGATGGGCTGGATATGTTGGATAAGGATCATGTGGGCGATGAGGATAATAAGTTGGGAGATAAGGATAGTAAGGTGGATAATGCTCGGGATAACTAGGATATGTAGGATATTCAGGATAATGTGGATAATTAGGAAAATAAGGATAATCAGAATGTAGTGGATAATATGGACGTTTAATTGGCTTTGCTGGTTTAGTTGAATCTGATCCAAAACCGTTGTATTTATGCTTTATGATATCTTTGAGCGACCTTACATCATCTGACACTGATAATATTTCTTCATTTGTTTCTGCACTATCATAACCTTCTCGTATTTTATGTTTTCGTCGTGGTTCTGCCAAACAATTTTGCAGGCCTACAATGGCAATTATTAAAACAAATGAAATTTTTAACAACATCATTGATATTTGAAATCAAGATGTTACGCGCTGATCACCGTTTGATGGAATACTTAAAGAAATTAAATTTCTTTTGCTTTTATATCTATTCTTTGTTGAAAAAACCTTAAAACTGCCTAAATAGATTTAACAGCTAATGAATTATTAATAATATCATATAAAAAAATATTGATACATAAAAATTGATTTAATTAAAATTTACATAAAAAAGATATTAAATTTTGTTAGTGATTTCTGTTCTAAATTTGATGAATTTTGTTTTGAGGAATTCTTACAAAAAAAAAACTGACTTAGGCCCTTAATTGGATATGTTCCAGTGGAGAAGGTCCCTAAGTGAGGACGAAGGCAGGCAGCATAGCCCATACTACATTAACGAAATAAAGGGATACGTTAAGAAAACCAATGAATAAATTCTGATTTTATGTCAAATTATGACAAATTATTTTTGCAGTTAAACATTAAGTGTATTCGCATGAGAAATTTCGCTATAACAAAGGAGGGATATTAGAAAAAATACGAGAAGTATTTTTCCTTGTTTTATAGATTTTTTTGGAACTTTTTCTACAAGTTGTTAAAAAATGTGTATGTTGTTTTACAGCTGTATTGATTTGTGATTTATTTTTATGAGAAACATCTTAATCCATAAATAAAATGAATATTGAATATTTTTGTTAGTTATATGGTGTTTGCGTTTGAACTTAAGGGTTTCATTTATTGTTAAGTATCATTTACGGGAGCGGATCAATAAGTCCATGACTTTTCGAACTTCCCTCGTAGTTATATGAAATGGAATACTGCTTTCATCGAGTTCCACCTGTTAATAGACTACTGTCAAATTTTGAACAAGTTCTGTCATTTACTTTGCGTTTAACAGCTGTTCAAAACATACAACCTCGTGGAGTTTCTTTCGAGTGCTCATTAAAAATTATTTTTTGCGAAAAAAAAACCGTCAATGAAACCAAGAAAAGGTTGATAAATACTACGGGGACTCTGCACTATCGATTTCAATGGTAAAAAAGTGGTTTACTGACTTTCGTTGTGGTCACACAAGTACAAATGCCGCTGAATGTTATGGACAGCTAATTGAGGTCAATACATCCGAAAATGTCGAAAAAATTCACGATATGGTGTTTGCCGATCGAAGAGTAAAAGTGCGTGAGATTGTTGATGCCATAGGCATTTCATATGGCAGTGTGGTTTTGATTTAAAAAAATCAGTTGGATTTAAGAAAGCTGTCTGCAAGATGGGTTCCGCGTTTGCTGTCAATTGACCATAATGCACGGGTGCACACGTGTGTAGTTTAAATGGCAAAATTCCATAAATTGGGCTACGAATTGGTACCTCATCCGATATATTCTCCGGATTTAGCCCCCAATGACTATTTCCTATTTCCAAACCTAAAGAAATGGCTCGGTGGAAAGAGATTTAGCTTCAACGATGAAATTATTGATCAAACAAATGAGTATTTTATGGACCTCGAAAAATCCTATTTTTTGGCAGGGATTCAAAAATTGGAGAAACGTTGGACTAAGTGTATTGAGATTATGTTGAAAAATATATTTTTGTTTTTTTTTGCAAAAAAAAACTGTGTTTCATTCAAAAAGTCACGGACTTATTGATCCGCCCTTGTACTTACAGTACTATAATGTGCACTTTCGGACAAAATAAAGTATAAAACTGTAAAAAAGTAAATATCGTATCATAATTTAAACTGTTCAAAATATGTCAAATTGATCTGAGAACATGTAAATTGCACCAATCATTTATTATAGAAGCCCACATATTAAATTTCTAGTGGGAGCAACATTTAGGGTAAAAACTGCCAAAATTTACTTCAAATGGAAATTTGTTCACAGAATAGGAAAATATTTATCCGATTTAAAAATAATGTATACACGAGATCAAGCTTATCAAATTATCTTGTAAATAATATAAATAATACTTAAATTGAGTAGTAGGTCACAATATTATCCACAATTAAATAAAGTAATTCAACCCAGCAAAACCACACATTACCAAAGAATGTGTAAAGTAAGGTGTAGCCATAGGGGCTCATGGATAACTTTACAGCTTACTTCACTAATTAATTTTACAGGCGATGAGCCTCAAAGTTATCTATATACCCATTACTTTAGAGGTGATAATGTAAGGGCTTACTTATATGGTTACGAGAATGGAAAAAGTAATGTGTCTAAAAATAGATTTTTAAAAAAGAGGAACTTTTATTAAAAAAAAAAAATATTACAAATATTTTAAAAGTTAATAAAAATTATGTGGTCATGGTGGGAATCGAACCAGGGAACTCTGGATGCCAGGCAAGAACTCTACCCTCTGAGCTATCAACGCATATAACTTTTGATTGCTTTAAACTTAAATGAATTGTTGTGCTTCGTTTTTTCGCTAGTGTTGTCAAAACAAACATACATTAACCTTTTGCTTACAAAAAAACACAAAGTAATATATCTAAAAATAGATTTTCAAAAATATTTCAATTATTACTTTACATTTATAAATCATATATTACGTAATCAATAATGAGTAACTTATTACTTTATGCTTGTAAATAATGAAAAAGGTAACGAGCTATCATTATAAGGTAACGCATGAGAATATCGCATTACCATTATCAAAGTTTTGCTGGGAATTTCATAATATATGAAAAATATAATGACTAAGTCGTCAGTATTAATCTACGTGGATATGATCATTTATATTAAAAATTATTTCTTAGATCTTTGCAATTTACAATTTTATTGAAAAAATAAAATTACAAATAATATCTTAATTCCCTAACCGAGCACTAGCAACGAAGGCTTTCGGCTCGTTGTAGCGAAAACAGACCAGAGCCTCTGGTGGGAATCGAACCCACGACCCCCACACTGATAAGCTAGCACGCTGTCAACTAGCATACCGGGGTAAAAAAATACGATTTTAATGCTAAGCTTAAGGCCCAATAGTAATGAATCTTGTGACCCAGAGAGAAAAATATTTATGCCATTCAAAAGAAAATTTCGTTAGATTTTTTTCATGTAAACATTACTTAAAGATCGGGTCAATATTTTTTAATATGTAAACCAATTTCCAAAACAGTCATTATTGGTGGTTTTTATATTAAATGTCACGCTCACAGAAAAAGAAGGGCCGTTTTCTAAAGCAAATATTAAATATTTTATCTGTGGATCCACACCAGAGAACTGCAAAATCAACTGTTTTCTTGATTAAATCATACACAAAAATTTTTGTTCACTTTAATAATTCAACAAAATTCACTGTAGAATAAAATCAGCATCATGTTACTGAACACTGTTAAGTGATTACATTTGCATAAAACATAAACGACAGATGATTCACACTGATTCCAATTACGCGTTCCGTAACATGATGCTGATTTTATTCTACAGTGAATTTTGTTGAATTATTAAAAGTGAACAAGAATTTTTGTGTATGATTAAATCAAGAAAAAAGTTGATTTTGCAGTTCTCTGATCCACACCATGACGATGCCGCTCACGTAGTAAAAAAACGTTCTCTTGGTTTTATATGGGCAAATTATAAAGGTTCGGAAATTTACTCAAATTTCCCTTGTTTTCTCTCAGTTTCTGAACCTTTGTATTCTGTATAAAATTGTATTTGGCCGCTGCCGGCGTTGCAATCTCTATACTTATTCTTCCTCTATGGTGGATCTCTGTGGTTAATAAATTGTGCCTAAGCAGGCAGAATTTAATTAAATTTGAACAGTTTAAAGTTTGCTAAAAAAGAACTTTTTATTTACAATTTTATACTTTTTATGCTCAGTTAAAAAAAAAACTGATCACATATTACAGCACTTTTCCGGCCGACAATTAGTTTACCATTTATTAATTTGCTTTCGAAAGTCAACAAAATTTGGCTGAAATTTGTTATAAATTACACTTCAGCCATATTTGACTTTACAAACTTTCTCAAATTTCCGATTTATTTGCGAAATTATATTAATTTTTTTATATTTTAATATTATTTTTTTATTTATTATATATAATTTTGTCAATTTTTGTTTTTAAATGTTTTAATTTATTTAAGTTGCCTACGATAAATTTTGATTAGGAATTAACATTTAAATGGAATCGCTGTTTTCTTTATTTGAACTTGGCCCTTAATGCAATTAAAAACTAAAGTTAAATTTGATTTATTTCTTAGTAAAAACATTTATTTCACTTAAGCTTTATATGGGTTTATGGATTTTCGGCAGCGTCTCTATGAATGAAACTTCTCTCAAAGCTTGGTTGACCATCTACGACTAATTGCCAGTGGGCACCGTTAGGAGGTAAAGGAGGTAGTCCTTCACGTGTATTAAAAGGCCAAAAATTAAGAAGTGGTTTTTTTGTTGTTGTGGTTGTTGTTGTTGTAGTTGATGGCGGTGGAGTTGTTGTTGTGGTTGTTGTTTCAGGTGCTGGGGTAGGTGTTGCCTGTGGTGAATAAGGATCTTGTGGGTGATGAGGATAATAAGGTGGGAGTTGAGGATAGTAGGGTGGATAATACACGGGATAACCAGGATACGTAGGATATTCAGGATAATAAGGAAAATCAGAAATTGGTGGATAATATGGACGTTTAGTTGGCTTTCGAATTGGCTTTGCTGGTTTAGATGAATCCGATTCAAAACTACTGTATTTATGCTTTATGATATCATGGAGATGATCTAATCCAAACGGTTTAGCGGCACCTTTTGAATTCAATACTTTTGATGGCGATGCTGACACTGACACTGTTATTGTTCCTGAATTTGTTTCTGCACTATCATTACCCTCCGGTATTTTATGTATTTTTAGTGGTTCTGCCAAACCATTTTGCAGGCTTACAATGGCAATTATTAAAACAAATGAAATTTTTAACAACATCATTGATATTTGAAATCAAGATGTTACGCGCTGATCACCGTTTGATGGAATACTTAAAGAACTAAAATTTCTTTTATTTTTATATCTATTCTGTGTTGAAAAAAAAACTTAAAACTGCCTAAATAGATTTAACAGCTAATGAATTATTAATAATATCATATAAAAAAATATTGATACATAAAAGATGAATAAAATTAAAATTTACATTGAAAAAAAAAAAAAGAAATGAAATGTTGTTAGTGATTTCTGGTCTAAATTTGATGATATTATTACATGATTATTTATTGTGGAATATTTACAAAAAATTACTTAGGCCGTTAGTGCGATATTACCCAGAGGAGAAAATCCCTAAGCGAGAACGAAGGCCGGCAGCACAGCCCATATTAGCGAAATAAAGGCATACGTTAAAAAATCATTGAATAAATTACGAAAATTATGTAGAATTATGTTAAATATTTTTATTAATGTAAATTTTGTATACATTATTCGATCTATATGTTTTAATTATATATTTTTAAATTTTATCAGGCTCGAGATCATAATTTAATGTTACTAACGAATTTTTTTTATTAAATGGAAACAATTGTGAGGATTGAGGGAGTGCACACTTTCGAGCTAAGCGACCAGGTCATCGTCAGCCTCCTTATAAACCACCCAACCCACAAACAACTCAAGGTTTTGAACAGGCTTATATATCACACACCCTAAAGAATATGACTATGCGAAATTCCTATTTCATTGTATTTAATTGTTATTATTTGTTAATTGTTATTTCTATTGTTATTTCATTGTAAATTTCTATTTAATATATTTGTGCTGTTACCAGGTACGCATCCAGGGGGGGATGAAGGTGATATCCCCCGCCCCCCTTAAAGTGCTTTAGTATAATATAATACACAACATACTTTGCGATTTGAAATGTTTTTATACTAATTTAGTTATTTAAAATGTTGTGTAAAAGTGACAAAATCCAAGACCTTTTCGGATGACGAAAATGGAGCTTGAACAATGGGCCAACAATATGCACAAGGAGATCTGGAATGGGAATAATGTTGGTGCGATCACGAAAGTTCTGCGGGGTGATCCGGACGTAAACAGGACAAGGTTTATTTTAAGGCTAGGGAACTGGCAAACATGATGGGAATTCTCACAGGCCACTCTTAACTACGATCACACTCTTCAAAAATGGGATTGAGTGACTCTGTGGTGTGTAATACCTGTGGAGAGGACAATGGGACCCTCAAGCACTTCCTTTGTTTTTGCCCGGCTTTCGCGAGTAGTAGGGTAAGGCACTGGCACGGCGACCTAATACTGTCCTTGGACAGCTTACGGGGGTTGATTTGGGAAAACTGAAGGGTTACTGAATTCTTAAGGTAGACTGGAGTGTTTTTTCATGCGGTTTTGGAGAGCGCAAAACGTGCCCATTCTCTGGAAGAGGTGTATGTCACCCATTTTTAGGTGATCATGAAGGGCGAATGGCTCTTTCTCTTTATTCGATCTAACGTAACCTCATAGTTTTTTTTAACATCCCATTTACACCTGTCTTTATATGACAATTAGTAATTAGTTTTGAGGTTTGGGTATTAATTAACTTAAATCAACACTTAAGATAACTTATATTTAGTGTAAGTGAACATTTATATTAAATTATATAAAATACATTTTGCCAAATTATCAATTTATAAGAATCGGACAAATAGCTCCGATGGAGTGCATCGCTTAAGTCTTCTTGAACCTGAGAGCTCGTTATAGGGAAGTTGTCTAATAGTGAAAACTCTTAATAAGACTACGATTTGGTTTGGGAATGCGTTAATCTCTTACTATCATCTAATAGTGAAATTCTGAAGCAGCAAAGATAATAAACATGTCAAAGCTTATAGTTTGATAGCTTGTTATACCGTGGAAAATGTTTTCTTATTAAATTTCACGGTGCTACAAAAAAAAAAAAAAAAAGAAATTGCAAGAACTTGTGAAGTGTAGGTTGTAGGTCTAGCTGACTGTATTATATAACCGGTTTTATAAGTTGCAATATACCCTCAAAATTTCGAGATATGGGGAAAAGAGTATTTTTTAGACTGGAGTAATTAAACTTTTATAACTCAGTAATTTGTCAACGGAAAACGGTCAACGGCATTAATTAGATATGAACACGCTCTTTCGAAATGTAATATACTTCCCGTATACTATTTATATAAATGTGTAGAGATTTTTTCAATAATATAAAAATTTTTAATTTTTTTTAACTTTTTCATTTCCTACGAGGGTTTTTTTCTCCAAATTTTGAGGGTATATTGCAACTTATAAAACCGGTTATATAATACACTCAGCTAGACCTACAACCTACACTAGGTCATATCACAAGTTCTTTTTCAGTGTAGCACCATGTTATAATTAGAAAATTATTTTTGTATTGCTGCCCTACACCATGACGATGTCGCTCACGATGCAAAAAACGTACCCTTGGTTTTTATATATGTGCAGATGACAAAGGTTCAGCGAATTTCTAAAAGGTCTTTTTGCAATTCCAATTGATTTTTTTTTTGCAATTGGTTTTTTAAAAAATTTTTAAATATCAGAGAAATTTGTGCAGAAAGAGGAAACATTTTACTTTGAAATCAGGGAAATTTGCTCAATTTTCTCCTGTCTCCTTTCAGTTACCATTGTGAACTGTGAAATCTTTGTAATATTCTTACTCTGTGCTTAGATTTTTTTTCTGCACTTGTTGTTTACATTTATTACCGAAAATAAAGCAATAGGCTGATTCCATGTCAAACCATCATGAAAAAGTGCCTTTTTCGGAATCACCCTCTCCGATTTGAATGAAATTTACCACAAATGTTGTATATTACTAGACTTGAAAAAACCCAAACTTATGGACCCCAACGACTTTCGGTTTCCGAGTTATGACGTCATGAATATTAGAAAAAACTCAAAAATGTCACTAAAGTGTGTTTATAAAAATGTCTATAACTTTTAAACTGTAAAAGCTAAAATATTTTTGTTTACAGTTTTTTAAAGGTAAGAATATGCTCTTTAAAATGATATGCATATGCATTTTTTTCATGGAAATTTCCACCGAAATTTTTTCGGATCTAAAATTCAGAAGGCCAAATCGGGAAAAACTATATTTTTTAAAATTCTTAAAAAAATATATGTTAATAAGTAAACCCTTGTTAACATATATTCAAAATTTCAGATTGGAGCCATGATTAGTTTTTGAGTTATGAGCTAAAACGTGGCCCTATGTACGATTTGCGCTTGTAAAAGATGGGATAAAAAAATGTAATAGCACTCAAATGACGTATATTAATAAGCTTAACATAAAAATATTTGGTTAATTTTTTTGAGGCTCATCTTCAATCCATACCAGTGATTTAATTAAAAGGTTTTTCAATTTTTTTTTAAATTGGATTCAAAAGTTTATTAAGGAACAAATACTTTTGGTCCACTGGCAGAGTTTTTAATTTTGAGCAAGTACAATTTCGTTATAAAATTTTATTTCAGTTTGAATATGATATATTATAATATTTATTTTTTATTTTTGCTCAAAAGCACACGTTTGATTGTTATTGCCGTTTTTTCTTAAACTAATGTACAAAGCAAATAAAATTACAGTTATTTTGATTTTACATCGAAGAATGTAATGATCAGCTTCCCAGCAAAACCCAAAACTACGGAACTTGTAAAGTAATGTATCTATACATTACAATATAGGTGCCTTTTACAAGCGATAAGTCTCAATGTAATGTATCTTGTGTAAAAATCAACGGACACATTACCTTGAGTCTAATCTCGTGTAAAAATCACCTATGTTGTAATGTATAAGGTAATTCATAGACACAATTGTTTGTGTCCAGTTTTGTTGGGTTTGCTATATTTTATTCTACAAGTTAATATCAATGCGTAAGCTTTCTCTTTCTATCACACTGCGTCACTAACGTTTTCTATTGCAAGTTAGTTTTTTTATTCAATTTGAAAATGCAAGTGAGTAAAATAACGGTAATTTTTATTTTGCATGGATAAAATAAAAAATCTAAGAATTAATTAATGCTTTATGTGGGCAGTTGTATTTTAGCACGTGTCCAAGACGGAATAGTTCAAATAAAAAAGTTAATATTATACAAATACTCGTAAAAAAATAGTGATACAAAAATTTAATTGTAATTAATATGCCGTTTGACAAAATGTATTGTTGTAACCCTTTTAAAATATTGGGACACAAATATAAGTTACTAGGTCTAAGAGAAGTCCAAAAATGGATGATTGGCGTTAACAGAAACATATCATCATCAAGCAGAATATGCCATTTTTGCAGAATAAAACTTTTTCGACTTAAAAAAGAAAAAGCATTAGAAGAGCTGGTTTCTGAAGATGAAAATGAAGTTGAGGAATTGGAGCAAAATGAATCATTAAGTGCAGATAAGCCATTTGACACACCAGCAATTGCAGTTCCCCAATTAAACGCTGTGTTACCATATTTAGAACAATCTACAATATCAACCAAAAAAATTATGTATAAGAAGTACAGAAGCGAAAAGTTTAAGACTGTAAGTTGTTCAATAAAAAACAAGCTTTTTCCAGGATTGACACCATCAACATCTCACAAATGTCCCGATTCGGAAATAATTGAGCAATTAAAAGTAAAATTTGCAACTCTTACAAAAAACAGTGATAGAATGGAATTACTCACGATTTTGCCGAAAAGCTGGTCTATTCTTAAAATGATGGAGGAATTCCAAATATCAAATTACATGGCTCGCAAAGTTAAACAACTTGTGGATGAAAAAGGCATTTTAAGTACCCCGAATCCAAAACTGGGAAAAGCCCTTTCATCCGAAATTATGGAAAAAGTAAAATCGTTTTATGAGTGCGATGACATTAGTCGATGTATGCCAGGTGGGAAGGATTTTGTTTCTGTTGTTGAAAATGGAGTTAAAGTACATAAAACAAGGAGACTATTGTTGGGAAATTTAAGAGAAATGTATGCCTTGTTTAAAGAAAGATTTGAGGAACAAAAAATAGGTCTATCGAAATTTTGTGAGCTTCGCCCTAAAAATGTTGTGCTGGTCAACTCAAGCGGTAGTCATAATATATGCGTTTGTACAAAACACCAGAATGTTAAATTAATGCTTCACTCCATTAATTTAAAAAAAATAACAAATACAATGGAAGATTTTAAGATAGAATCATACAAAGACTGTTTTAAAAAAATTGTTTGCTCTACAGAGTCTCCGCAGTGCTATCTTGGTAAATGCAATTTATGTCCCGGAACTCATAATTTTAAAGAGACTCTTCGTCAGTTACTCGATGAAAACGATATCGACGAAATAACATACAAGCAATGGATTAGTACTGACAGGGATAGTTTGGAAACAATGATTAAACCTACCGATGATTTTTTAGATTTATTTATCGAAAAACTAAAAAATTTACTGCCACATTCCTTAATTTCCAAAGAGCAGAACGCATTTCTAAACTTTAGAAAAAATTCATTAAAAGAAAACGAATATGTCATTGTTTGCGACTTTTCGGAAAACGTTTCCTTTGTTGTCCAAGATTGTGCCCAAGGATTTCACTGGAACAATTCCCAAGCTACATTATATCCGATTGTCATATACTATAAAATTGATGGAACATTGAAAAATACTAATTTTATAATTATTTCAAGCTGTCTTGTTCATAATACTGTAGCTGTTCATTTATTTCACAAACACATGATTTTTTTTATATTAAACAAGTTTCAAAGAGTTCCGGAAAAAATAATATATTTTTCCGATGGATGCGCTGGTCAATTTAAAAATAAAAAAAACTTTGTTAACTTGTGTTATCATAACGCAGATTTTGGGTGTGATGCAGAGTGGCATTTTTTTGCTACGAGCCACGGAAAAGGTCCTAGTGACGGCCTTGGTGGAACTGTGAAAGAGAAGCACGTAGAGCCAGTTTACAACGTCCACTTGAAAACCAAATTACAACGCCAAAACTCTTATTTGATTGGTGCGAAGCAAATTTAAAAAATTGTAATTTTAAATATCTTTCTGAAGACGATTATCAAAAAGAAGATCTATTTCTCAAAGATCGCTTTAATGGTTTACGTACCATTCCAGGTACACAAAAATACCACAGCTTTATTCCCGAAGGAACCAACAAATTAAAAGTAAAGATATTTTCAAACGATACTGATTTTTTAGTTGAAAACATTTATACCTAGATGTTGTATAAATTATTATTTTATATTAAATCTCAAACCTTTCAAGTTTTTAAAACTTTTTTAATGTGATAAATTTAAAAAAATATATTTAATAAATTTGTATTACAAATATGAAATACAAACTAAATTTTTAAGTTTTTGAATGTTTTGGTTGAAATCTAAACAATAAAATTATATAATAAATTAATTAATTAAAATGAAATCTAGACAAATATGAATTTTATTTTTTATTATTTTCAACAATTTTAAGATATGTACAGAAAAACTTAAGATATATACAGTAAAACTAAGTAGCCAAGTGTTTTTTTTATATAAAAAATAAAAAAAGTAGTTTTTTTCCCATAATAACTTAATGTTCGATGAGCCACGTCTTTCCATTATCCGTTTAGGCTAATTTTTTGCACAGTTTGTTTTTACTATATAAGAAACATATCTAGGGGGAGTTACAGCATAATTTCGCAAGTTTACCATGTATGGCGCACCCTTTTGTGTTTATTATACATATCTTTTACAAGCGCAAATCGTACATAGGGCCACGTTTTAGCTCATAACTCAAAAACTAATCATGGCTCCAATCTGAAATTTTGAATATATGTTAACAAGGGTTTACTTATTAACATATATTTTTTTAAGAATTTTAAAAAATATAGTTTTTCCCGATTTGGCCTTCTGAATTTTAGATCCGAAAAAATTTCGGTGGAAATTTCCATGAAAAAAATGCATATGCATATCATTTTAAAGAGCATATTCTTACCTTTAAAAAACTGTAAACAAAAATATTTTAGCTTTTACAGTTTAAAAGTTATAGACATTTTTATAAACACACTTTAGTGACATTTTTGAGTTTTTTCTAATATTCATGACGTCATAACTCGGAAACCGAAAGTCGTTGGGGTCCATAAGTTTGGGTTTTTTCAAGTCTAGTAATATACAACATTTGTGGTAAATTTCATTCAAAACGGAGAGGGTGCAGCCGAATCGCATGATGGTTTGACATGTTTTCTCCCAATAGTGAAAATGATTTGGAAATCAGCTGTATTTTTTTTTTTATTGATTTCGAACCAAAGAAGCAAAAAGTTGAAATAAATAGAAATAGAGGTTTAATGCACGTAAGCGAGTCAATAAGTCAGTGACTTTTTGAATTTCCCACCTCTTAACTGAAATGGCAACAAGCATCAATATGTTGACTACTATCAAAATTGGAATAACCTGCATCATTTAGTTTGTCTTTGATCGCCATTGATAGCAGACTACCGTGTGATTTGAGGAGAAAATGAAAAAAAGAGAATTTTGTGTACTCATTAAGCATTATTTTTTGCGAAAAGAAACCGTTAATCAAATAAAGACTAAACTTGATAAATACTACAGGAACATCAATTTCAATGGTAAAAAGTGGTTTACTGAATTTCATTGTGGCCGTACAAGTACGGAAGATGTCAAACGTTCTGGACGCCCAGTTGAGGTCTCTACACCGATCGAAGATTGCAAGTGCGAAAGATTGTGGAAGCCATAGGCATCTCACATGGCTCAGTAGTTTCAATTTTGAATGTTCCCTCATCTGCCCTGTTCTCTGGACTTAGCCCCGAGTGACAGTGCCTTGTTTCCAAGCCTAAAGAAATGGCTTGCCGGAAAGATATTTGACTCCAACGATGAAATCATCTTACAAACAAATACCTATTTCGATAACCTCGATAAATCTTATATTTTGGAAAGTATACAAAAATATGGAGAAATGTTGAACAAAGTGTATAGAGCTCAAAAGAGACTATGTTGAAAATTAAAATTATTTTTGTGTTTCATTCAAAAACTAACGGAAAATAAACACGCCCTTGTAAGTTTTACAAAAAAGAAAGAAAAATTAATACATATCTTGTAAAAACGAAAAATTATACTCCCCAAAAATTAAGGTCTGGATACGCCACTGGTTGTTACACACTTTTCGCAGTTCAACATTCGCTATAACAAAAGAGAAAAATTTATAAAAAATTAGGAAGATGTTTTTCGTTGTTTTATACATTTTTCTGTTATTTTATCATATCATTTTCAGAACTTTTTCTACAAGTTCTTGAAAAACATGTATGCTGTTTCATAGCTGTATTGATTTGTGATTTATTTTTATGAGCAACATCTAAATCAATAAATAAAATAGATATTGAATATATTTGTTAGTTATGTGGTTTCGCATTTCAACAAAGTTAGCGTTTAGGTTAGGCTTAAAATTATAATTTTAATGCGCGAACACTTTTTCTGTTCTACTATGTAATAAAAAGATGGCCTAAAAGTGAAACTTTTTGTTTTTAAATACATCTTACAATTTGTTAGGATCAATCTGGTCATTGACACATTTCTGATGACTATTTTGAGTAAACATATTTTTGTTTGCATATTTTATTTATAATGTAAAATTTAATCTGTTGTAAATATAATTTTGAATTAATTCAATTTAAGTATAATATTTATTTGTTATATTATTAATAATTCATTAGTGGAGAAAATTATTTTTATGATAGAAATAATAAAAAAGTTAAATTTTATATTAGTTCTAAGGTATTTACTAAATGATTTTCAAAGGGTGTGTCTAAATTTGAAACTTCATTAATGTTGCTGAAATGGAAAAACACATATGTAAATTATTGCTCATACATATTTTGCCGGTGTAAAAAAAAAAACAAAAGATATTTAAATTTATAATTGTGATGGTTCTAATTTTAGATAGTTTGTTGTTTTCTCAATCAGTTCTGGGTTAAAAACGATCAATAACCGTGCAGCGGTTTTAAAGTTGAGAGTAAATAAGTTATAGTCGGCATGCCTACCTGTTTAAAAGGCAAGCTGTGTTTCTGTCTGAAACATACCGTCAGAAGAACAGGCGAGCATATTTAAATCATCTTAAAATGTTATACTTAGTCAATGGATATGCTTAAAGGGTGGGATAGGTCCAATATCAGCACATTCTTATTATAGTTACACCACGTAGTGGTGCAGGGCATAATTTTTAAAGATTTTAAATGCACTGCAGATGCGCTTTCTTAGTGCTACATTTTTCCACTTACAAAAATTCACAAAAGCAGCCAGAGTTTTTGATGTTGTTGTAGTTTTATAGTAATTTAATGCTTCTAAATGAGACATCATGAACAAAAGTCATGCTATATGGAACAATAAAAGAAGTTGCCTGCAGAAATGCAGTAAAAAATAACACTTGCGAGCATATAACATGATTTTTGTTTGGGATGTCCCCACTAAGAAATAATTAATTACAACAAAAATACAACAACATCAAAATATTTACCTTCTTTTATGGCATTTAAGGAAGGAAAAGAAGAGTGTAACCCTAAAAATGAGATACTATTTTTGCATTGCTTTTAATTAATTTATTTTATTTATAATTTATTATACATGTTGCAAATTTCCCTATTTTCTTTTCTAAATTATATCGATTTTTGAAAAACTATATAATGAAACTGATTTTTTTTTTGAAAATGAATTCTGGTTTAAATACAGTTATATAACTAAAATCCAGTTTAAACTAGATTTAAGGTATAATTCAAATGCAATATTGCTTAAAAAGAAGTTAGAAACAATTAAAAAAGTCAACTGTTTACTACTACTACATTAAATAAATTATCTGCATCAGATTAATGCATTTCTGCATAGTATCAATGTAGTTGGGCGCCCCGGTAGGCTAGTTGGTAGCGTGCTAGATTATCAGTGCGGGGGTCGTGGGTTCGATTCCCACCAGAGGCTCTGGTCTGTTTTCGCTACAACGAGCCAAAAGTCTTTGTTGCTAGTGCTCGGTTAGGGTATTAAGATATAATTTGTAATTGAATTTGAATTTTTAGTTTCACTGGAACTGATAATTTTTGGTTTAAATTTTTATACAAACTCTATTACATAAATGTAGTGCAGTTCTGAAATCATTGTTAAAATATTACAAAAAATGGTGTAACGAACACAAATATTTAAAATAAGTGATTTCAAAAAAAAAAAACATTGGAAAGATTTATTTTTATTATATTTAGGTTTTAGTTTATTAGAAAATATGAATGAATAGCAAAATTAACATCAATTATTTATTAAATTAGAATTGTACATTTGTTTTCAGAAATTATTTTATAGCCAATTTTTTTCATTATTATATTACAATTTTCCTTCAAATCCTTGCATGCTGAAAATAAAAGAAAAAGGAAATATATTTAATAAAAAATAATATTAAAAAATATACTTATTTATATGGGACAATTTATATTAAGAGTTGTATTAAATGCGTGCCTACTATCAAAATTCGAGTGACGGAATATCGAGGTAATTATGTTGGAAACAATTATGTTGGAAACAATATAAAAAATGGTGCTTACCGGTAAGCAGGTTTGTAATGGAAAATATAAACATAATCCCTTTCAAACCTATGCTATGATTTTATGCTATGATTTTTATATGGCGAATTACTACTTGAAAACACTAATTGTGTAATAAATAAGCGTGGCTTACAGTAAGTGCATATTTCATGTGTCGTAGTAGCTGAATCTGTAATGGATTTTTTTATATTATTTATATAATTACAACAAATTATATCCTAATACCCTGACCGAGCACTAGTAACAAAGGCCATCGGTTCGTTGTAGCGAAAACAGAACAGAACCTCTGATGGGAATCGATCCCACGACCCCCGCACTGATTAGCCAGCACGCTACCAACTAACCTATCGGGGGCGCTCATCGGTAATGGATAATATTCATTTATATATTTATTTTGTTCATAACTTATTCGTTCTTAAAGCTTAAGATTGTTTTTTTTTTTGTACTAAAAAATATTATTTATAAAAATAAAGAATAAATACCCAGCAAAAACATGGTAATAATATATTATTACTTTATACATTATTTTGTAATGAGTACTCCTTACATTCAGGATTATTTTCAAAATAAAAATAATTTATTACCTATAATTTGTTACTTATTTTATTATTTTGAAATTAATAATAAAAAGTTATCCTATTGGCTTACCTTTTTTATTATTTTAATATAAATAATAATGAGTCATTGTTAGTAGTTTAAATATCTTTATTTAATAATTTGGATTTTATTCATTCATGAATTTCAAGACTTTAATAAAACAAATTAACACGTAAGTGAACAAGAAAAAGCCTACAAATTAGTTTCGAGTAGTGTGGAATTAATTTATTTTAACTTGTTTGTGTTATCACAAACATTTTAAAATAACTTTGGGCAAAAATCGAGTTTTTACTGTAGTTCCGAAATAGCCTTTATATACAATTTTTCAAAATTGTAAAGAGGTAGAAAATTTTGGAGGTCAAATTTGGAATCAGAGGAAAAATCTATAAGAATCAAATCAAATAAAAAAAATGATGCAAAAATATATATGTATTTATTTATGGTGATCTAATTGGCTCTAAGATGGGCCAAATATAACAAACATGGGACATTTATCAATCATTGGCCGTCAAAGATTTAATTAATATATTTCCTTTTGGAAGAAAAGCGGATTAGGAATTTAAATTTACAACACTCTTCATCGCATTGGTTACCAGGAGTTAAGCAATAATGTGTTATTCAATTTCTTACGGACAATTAAATAATAATTGGTTATTAGTAACCAATATGCATACGCGTAACCCATTATTCTTTATTTTTTCGAAAGCTTGGACATCAGCATAACACGTTACCTTTTGGATTATCCCATATAAAAATAGTTAGAATTATAATATAAAGGGTAATACGTGTAAACCTTGGAGTTTAGATTACTAGACTCATTATTTGCTAAGGTCTGTTTTTGCTGGGTAAGTTATAAATAAAAGAAAAAGGTTAAATGACTAATCATTTTTTATTACATAATCAAGAACAGCAAAAGCAAACGGAGTTTACTTGGTTAAACTCGTGTAGATCGTTTGTTAACCAACGTTGTCACATTTTCTGCAATACAGCCTGCATGCTTATAAGGAGGAGGGGAAAGCTGCTTATAACATGCATCCGTGTAAACGAAAACAGTAAACACTTTCTTTTTTTTGTATTTGATATGTATACAATTTATGTTTTACGTTGATTTTGTCAATTCCTGTAACAGCATGTACTTATTTCAGCCCATTTGCTTTATCCTGCTTCCGAAAACTAATAAATATTATTTTCAAGGTACTGTTAGAGATGCTGGAAACATGTTAAGAAGTGACAGAATCTGTCTGAAAGTTGTTATTTGGGATCGCTGATGTTTTTAAAATTCACAAAAGGGTTTAAAATTTGTATGAAGGATACAAAATATACCCAGCAAAATAAAGCTGCCAAAGAAGCAATAAAATCATCACTACTATGACAAAGGCATCACTTCTTTTCTAATGGTTTCATCGATAAATTTAACATTAGCGTGTCATAGGAAAGAAGTATTCAAATGTAGCTACTAGCATTACTCATACTTTACTCTAAGGAAGCAATGACAATGCAATGATTAGATATTCTGATGCATGAGTGGAAAATGTTCATATACTTTGTAATATTTAAGCTTTGGCGAAAATTTAATTCATAAGAATGCAGAAAAATAAGTTTAAAGAGTTGAAATTTATGCATTGATATACAAGTACTCTTTATTAAAACAAATAAATAATTCTGCATTAGTGAAAAAGCATTTTTGAAAAATTTTTGAAACATTTTTCAAACATTTTAAAAACTGGTTTTACAATTTTAAAACATTTTTAGACAATTTAAAAATATTTTTGAACAATTTTAAATAATTTTTGCACAATTTTAAAACATTTTTGGGCAGTTTGAAATAATTTTTACACAATTTTAAAATTATTTTGGTAAATTCTGAATTAAAACTGAAAATGGTGTAGTGTTAAATAAAATACATAATGCAAAAATGCACAGATTGTGTCGTCATAAATATTTAAGGATGAAAAATACAAATGACAGGCCAGCTAGTTTCAATTAAAGTTAAAAAAAAATATCTGTTTTTTTTTTGATTTTTTAAAAATTTTATAAAAATTTCCAAACTGCATTAATTCTAACCCTCATGAAATTTTAAACTTAAATATAAAAAATGATTTAATAAAAAAATTAAAAAATTTCATCAGAACTATTTTTTTAATTTGAATAAATGCTTTAGATTCCAAAAAAAAAAAAAAAAAATACGATGTACAACAACTTCTGCTGTAGAAGTAATGAAAAGTGATATTTTAAGATATGCATCGGGTTTATATCCAGATCACTGCATTTGAAATATGAACACATGAATGCTTTTAGAAGTGTCTTAGGATAACACCAAAAAATCATAAAAGAATGTCAACTGAAGTTTAGGAAGCAATGTAAGAAGTTATAGTCATCATTTTTTTTTGCTGGGAGAATATCCTAGTCCACCCCCTTCGAGGTCCATTTCTGAAAGTATAATTTGGGTAAAATTTCGAAAAGCGATCTAAGTTGCTGGAAGGTATTGATCCTTCCTATGGGAGGTAGGTCTGATTATGTAGCGACTTTACCCAAATTCAACAGAATTCATTCTTGGTTCGGTAGAAACTTATGCACCAAACTTCTTCCAAATATCTTTGATTAAATTTCATTTAACCCTTTAACCACTGGAGTCGAAATACGAGGTATTTTGTTATGAGATTTTGGTTGTAGTATCATTTTGGACTAAATGTGAAGTCCATTTGTCAAAAAAATTTAACCTGAAAGCGCCAGGTGGAAAAAATTAAAGACAACCTGAAGACAAAAAGCTCGACCCAAACAAAAATATTTGTTTCACAAATCAAACACGCAACAAATTATCAAAATACAGCTTGAAGCTACTTTCCAAAAAAATTTCGAGTCGATTGAGCTGTTGGAAATTATGTTTTTTTTTAGTTTTAATTTTGCACCAAATCATAAATAATTTTCGTGTCTGTTTTGACAAAAATCTTGTCAGAAATGGGTGTATCTATCAAACTGTTCAACTGAGCGTGTTCAAACCGGCACTGTTCGAAAGGTAAATTCAAACAGACAAAAATGTCGTTAGCGATTATTGCACCAAAAATATTGCTTTCGATATAATTGGACTTTAGTGATGACCTTCTGTAGACGGTCTTAGTGGTTAAAGGGTTAAGCAAATACTCGCTAATAGATTGAACTATGGTCCGAATCCCTTAAAATTTGAGGGCAATCTATGGTTTCATATACACTCATATTCCGAATCGTTGTCATTTATCTACAGTTTTGCATGTCTACCAACAATTTAAACCCAATTCAGAAAGGTCTTTCTATGGAAGGTAGCTCTCAATATGGACTGATTCTAACCCAGTTTAATAGAATTCGTTTTTGGACTACTACATACATGTATACCATCAATATAACCTGATAACGTACTGGAGTAGGGTATGAAAATATTATTAGATTTTATAATATCGTACGTTATTAACGTATCGCTCTTTACTTAATTTGAACTTGGTTTAATATTGTTGAACCTTAATGCAATTAAAAACTAAAGTTAAATTTGATTTATTTCTTAGAAAAAACATTTATTTCGCTTAAGCTTTATATGGGTTTATGGATTTTCGGCAGCGTCTTTATGAATGAAACTTCTCTCAAAGCTTGGTTGACCATCTACGACTAATTGCCAGTGGGCACCGTTAGGGGGTAAAGGAGGTAGGCCATCACGTGTATTAAAAGGCCAAAAATTAAGAAGTGGTTTTTTTGTTGTTGTGGTTGTTGTTGTTGTAGTTGATGGCGGTGGAGTTGTTGTTGTGGTTGTTGTTGCAGGTGCTGGATAAGGATCATGTGGGTGATGGGGATAATATGGCGGGAGATGAGGATAGTAAGGTGGATAATACACGGGATAAGCAGGATACGTAGGATAATGTGGATAATGAGGATAAGCAGAATGTGGTGGTGGATAATATGGACGTTTAATTGGCTTTCGAATTGGCTTTTCTGGTTTAGTTGAATCCGATTCAAAACTACTGTATTTATGCTTTATGATATCTTTGAGCGACCTGACATCATCTGACACTGTTATTATTTCTTGATCTGTTTCTGCACTATCATAACTCTCCGGTATTTTATGTTTTCGTCGTGGTTCTGCCAAACCATTTTGCAGGCTTATAATGGCAATTATTAAAACAAATGAAATTTTTAACAACATCATTGATATTTGAAATCAAGATGTTACGCGCTGATCACCGTTTAATGGAATACTTAAAGAACTTACATTTCTTTTGCTTTTATATCTATTCTTTGTTGAAAAAAAAACTTAAAACTGCCTAAATAGATTTAACAGCTAATGAATTATTAATAATATCATATAAAAAAATATTGATACATAAAAGATGAATAAAATTAAAATTTACATTGAAAAAAATGAAATTTTGTTAGTGATTTCTGTTCTAAATTTGATGATACTATTACATGATTATTTATTGTGGAATATTTACAAAAAAATACTTAGGGCCTTAGTTGGATATGACCCCAGAGGAGAAAATTCCTAAGTGAGAACGAAGACCGGCTGTACAGCCCATATTCTAACAACAATAATGATTAATGATTTAAATAATAAATTCCGATCTTATGTTCAATTATGTTAAACATATTTATTATTATTATTTTTGTTATTATTAGGATACATTCTTTTTAACGCATTGCAAATATCAATTTAATAAATTTGTACTATTAAAAACTTTTCGCAGTTTAATATTAAGTGTATTCAAATCAGAAATTTCTCTAAAACAAAAGAGGGAAATTTATAAAAAATAAGGAAGTTGTTTATCGTTATTTTATAGATTTCTGTTATTTTATCATTCAATTTTAAGATCTTTTTCTACAAGTTCTTGAAAAACATGTATGCTGTTTCATAGCTGTATTTATTTCTGCTTTATTTTTATGAGAAACATTAAACCAATAAATAAATATTAAATATTTTTGTTAGTTATGTGGTTTTGCATTTATTGTTAAGTATCATTTACGTAGATATTAATGTAGTTGTTCGAAAATTTCAATTAAGTGTTTGTGTTTATTTTAGGCTTAAAATTTTAATTTTAATACGCGAACACCCCTTTTATTATGTCTGTTTAAATCAAAATTTTTGTGTTACATATAATAAAAAAATGGCCTAAATGTGAAACTTTTTTTTTTTTAAAATACATCTTACAATTTATTCGGATCAATCTGTTCATTTACACATTTCTGATGACTATTTTGAGTAAACATATTTTTATTTGCATATTTTATTTATAATGTAAAATTTAAACTGTTGTAAATATAATTTTTAATTAATTCAATTTAAATATAATTTATGTTTTTTAAATTATTAATAATTCATTAGTGAAGAGAATTATATTTATGATAAAAAGGAAAATTTTTATTTTTATATTTTATAATTGATCAGGTTCGATAACAATAACAATATATATAACGGTTTAAACTTTTATTTAATACAATCCTATTTTTTTTGTGTATTTCCGTGCGCCATCTGTTGTGAATTTAGCATATTAATCTACCCAGTAAACAAATTTGATGAATTACATAAACATCAACGAATTAGTTCTACTAACACAAAATTTGCCAATAAGCATGATATTTCGTCCCCAAAATAAATGTCAAATAAATCTCCTGTAATACCATAAATTTCATATTCATAGGTGCCGACTTCTGTAAATACTGCCGAAGTCAATAATGCTACCCCTTTGTCACTTTCGTCTTTGAAGGTGGTCTTCCCGCAAGCTATCACTGGTCAATTATATAATTTTGATAATAGATCCTACAACGCAATTTTATCACCGACAATGTCCACAAGTTATACTGGTACAGGGAATAATCAAGTTGTTTATAACCCATTGCGTGCTATTCCACCAAAAAAAAATTATTTTCATTTACCGTTTGGCAAGTGGTGCGATTTACGATTTACGATGCAGTTGGGTTGAGTAGTCTGTATCTCAGGCACCGCGACCAAGTAGATCTATTGTGCACCCTTGTGGCAAGTGGTACTTCTTCAGATGATGAAGATTTTTATATAAAATCAAAGATTGACCTAAATACTGATGTTTTTATACATAAATTTCAATTTTCTCAACCGAGATCTATTGCATATTTGAAAAATGCTGTTTCTTTTCAATTTTTTTAAAAAGGTTCTTTATTCAAACTTCTGGCCTGATAATACTTTGGTTCGTGAATGTATTTATAAAGAAAGTGCAAATTCTAATAGCACTGACGTTCTTCCGCAACGTGAAAGAGTTAATGTTGACTCCATTGTCTTTAGTTTATCAAAATGAACCTTAAAAAGCCGGAGAACAATTTTAAATATTATTTTTTTTTTTTATTTTTTTATTCAACATTTTGTAATTTCAAAGCCTAGAGGTCAATTAATAAATTACAATATTCCACTCACTTAAGGTTACCTTAAAATTTATAAATTAAAACCCTGATAACTATTTATTTGATTTGATACCGTATAAATAAAGTATATAACATTTTGCTATCCCAAATTGAAACGAGAAAAAAAGAATAATGTAGTAATAAAAAATTATCAAAAAGAAAATAAAATTGTTGTAATTATTGAAAGTTATTTAAAAGTTTTCTTTTATAAACATGAACGCTATAATTGAATTGCCTTAAAGATGCTGGCAGCGCATTAAATAATAAAACCACACGCCTATAAAGGACCGACTTACCCAAGGAGTGTTGAAAGGTGCAATTAGACTATGAGATCTAGTAGATCTAGTAAATCTAAAAAAATTTGATATAAACAAAGGACAATTTATACTAAAA
Source organism: Eustalomyia histrio (assembly GCA_949748255.1). Classification (NCBI taxonomy): domain Eukaryota; kingdom Metazoa; phylum Arthropoda; class Insecta; order Diptera; family Anthomyiidae; genus Eustalomyia; species Eustalomyia histrio. Next base: position 39,009,334 of record OX456524.1, read on the forward strand.
ACTCGATAGAAATATAATAGAAGACGTATTTTAATAAAATCACGAAACGATGTTCCAAGAAAACGAATAACATGTTCTGTAATATGTTCACGAATTCGTACTGAATATACATATCTCATAACTCTGTTAAATAGCAACTGAATGTCCTTAATATTATAACCCCAAGTACCAGAAAATACCTCCAAACAATATAGAAAAAGAGGCATTATAGTACTGTGAACAATTCTTTCCTTGACATAAACAGGAATAATAAGATTTGTATTATATAATCTCCTCAAAATAAAAAATACCCTTGACGTAAGATATCTAATATGATATTCAAATGTCAAATTGCAGTTAATAACTACACCTAAGATAGATAAATGGTGTACAAATTCAATATTAGTTCCATTAATAGATAAATAAACATCCTGAACATAATTATGTGAGGTCGAAAATAACATTGCCTTTGTCTTCATTGCATTAATTGATAAGTAATTATTAATCATCCAATTTGAAATACAGTTTGTAGAATAATTTAGCACAGACTGAAGTACATCTAAATTATCCTTTCTACCACAAAATAAAACTTGAATATCATCCGCATACCCAAAGAGATAACATCTTCCAACATCCAATATATTAAAAAAATCATTTACGAACATAGTAAACAGAAGGGGACCAATAACGGATCCCTGTGGGACACCACTTATGACTGGTATAACATTAGAAACATCAACACCCGAGGATACAAACTGACCACGATCTGTAAGATATGAACAGATTAATGAAGCTGCTGTCCTTGAAAAATTATAAACTTCAATAAGTTTCTTTAAAAGTAACTTATGACATATTCTATCAAATGCCTTAGTAAGGTCAAGTGACAGCAGTACACATAAATGTTCAGTATTCACATTATTCCTTATAGTATCAGTGAATCCCACTAAACGCGAAGTAGTACTATGTTTCTCACGAAAACCAAACTGACAGCTACTCAAAAGATTATTTTGGTCCAAATATTCAGTTATCTGACCTTTCATCAGTCTCTCCACAACCTTCGACAATACAGGAAGGACAGAAATTGGTCTCAAATTTTCCACATTATTAGACAAACCATGTTTTCTAATTGGTCTTATACGTGCTATTTTCCCAATACTCAGAAATGCAGAAGTAGTTAAAATCGTGTTAATTAAATGAAGAATATGCCTACCATAAAATGGTAAAATTAATTTTAAGAATTTTAACGTACATCCATCTCACCCCCTAGCATTAGACTCAATAGCATAAAACTGATCAAATATTTCACTCAGCAATACACATCTAAATGAAAATCCGTTGTTCGAGCATGAAGTTAGGTTAAGATCAAAAGGCAAATCCTCATTACTTTGATTAGATGCAAACATCTCATTTAAAGCCGTAGCATCAGGGTGATCGCCATAAGACTCACTTTCTAGAATACCATTATTTCTCAACACTTTCCACATACTTTTATTATGAAGATTCTCAAATAACTGGGCATGAGCCATACGTTTTTTTTTCCTTATTAACGATTTTGCCTTGTTTCTTAATCTACAATATTTTTTCCAATTATCATCAGTCCTGCTAACTTTAAAAGTTGCATAAGCCAAATCTCTTATTGAAACTGCATATGTTATATCTCCAGAATTAAACCAAGAATCACGCTTAGGTACAATTTTACGTCTGATAGAAGGAACAACTGAATGTGCTGTATTTAAATTTTGATACAAGACACTCAATTGATCATTTACATCAGTCGTAGTATAGAGGGCCGAAAGATCAGCAGACAACGCAATACTCTCCAAAGACGAAACATCAACAGAATTATAATCATAGTATTCAATTATTCTATTTACTCTTACAACAGGCGCATACATAGAAAGATATAGAAGTGAATGATGTGAAATACCAGGACATTGTAACTGACCAGATCTCTCAACCATATTTGGATCGGTTACTAAAAAATAATCCAACAATGATGTAGTTCTTGTTCTCACATCAAAGTGTGTAGGCAGTGAATTATGAAAAGTAAACAAATTTAATCTGCCACAAACACGACGTACAATCTCTGCAGTTCGCGTATCAAACATGTTATTGTTCATATCAC